>JAJOOS010085565.1:0-18581 GCA_029582725.1 Solanum chiquidenum
ATGACACTTTCCATCGTTACGTAATAACGGATTTGACAATACGATATAATAAAGTTTAAGTAATAATCAAAACAAAAATATGATACAATACAATAGGCCATGACAATCCAATCAAGCAGTTAGTGGGGTTTCTACTCTTAAGAACAATAACAAAATACTCAGTATAGTCTCACAAAGTGGGGTCTGGAGAGGATAGAGTGTACATGACCTTACCCCTATGCTCAGAGGTAGAGAGGCAGTTTCCGATAGACCCTCAGCTCACAGGGTTTATGTTCTTAAGAAGCTGTCGACAAAAGCAGTTATCGACAGTCAAAAGCTAAAGGGCCATATGTTTGTTTCTTGTACCGTCCATATTTTCCAGCATTATAAAGCAAGTCTTTTACATTCTTATCTCCAACTGTTTTGTTTTGGAAGTATTTGAATGAGAGGTGACTTGCTTAACAGTATCTCAGAATTTCAGGTAGAAAGAATCAACTTTTTCTTTCCTTCATTTCACTTCTATCGATTCCTTCATGATCTCAACCTTTCGGCCACAAAAAAGGGAAAGAAACGTCGTCTAGTATGATTTAACAGCTTTCCATTTTTGTCCGAAAACATAAAGGAAAAAGGAGGAAAAGCATACTAGTTTTTATGTACTTTTCATGATACTACTTCTAACAGCTTCAACAGAGTTAACAACTAACTTGACTTCAGTTATACACAAGAAAAAGCTTCTTCATTTATCTTTCCCACAGCCCACAGGAACAAAATTATGACTTGATTAGTTTGTCTCTCGATTTCTGTTACTACCAACTGTTTCTTGTGCTTTGGTTTCACATTATTTTGAAGTTGTTGTTGTTCCTTTTCCATTAATGTTATGTAATGCTTCCTCTAGTATTTGTTATGTCTTCTTTACTTTTGTATGTTCTTTGATATGCGTTACCTGAGTTGGGAGTCTTTCAGAAACAACCTCTCTATCTCCAAGAGGGGTAAGGTATGCATACACTCTAGTCTCGCCACACCCCAATTGTGGGATTACATTTGGTATGCTCTTGTTGTTTGAGTAGGAAAAGCAAAGGTCCAACTATAGGACATGACACTTTTTGATAACTAATTCCATAAAGCTGTAGATATTGAATATTCTTACGAAAAAGACCATTCAATTGTAGCTTTATGAAATCACTTTCAATATAAAAAAAAGTGTTGTGATCCTAGTGGAACCTTTGCTTTTCCTACTCATCCAATAACAACAAACTGACCAGTACAATTAAAGGTGCTTGATGAACTTCCGTTTGTCATTTAGGTCATAGCTCTCATTAACAGATCCAGATCAAATCAAAGATCTATCCACTAGTAACTTCGAAGAATAAAATGTTCAGGCAGTGCCCGAATATCTAGCGTTCATGCAGGGAAGGGCCGCCCCCTAAGGGTCCGTATTGTAGGCAACTTACCTTGACGCAAACATATGTGGCTGATTCCACCACTAGCACACGTAGCCTATACTTTACCGTTGCTCCAAGGCTCCCCTTCAAGTAACTTTGAAGAATACTATCACAAATTAATTATGTAATTAGTGTCTAGGATATAAACATTAATCGGCTACAATGTCAGCAAAGCTCAATGCAGGAAATTAAAGAGGCAATTCTCCGATAATATTAGCTGGAGAACAAGCTGGAAAGAGTATACATTTAGAAGTTAGATTTTTCCCTCAGCATCTATTCCTATTCATTCAGTTAACATGTTAAAAAAGGGCAGCCCGGTGCACTGCTTTCTCTATGCACAGGTCTGGAGAAGAACGAATCACAAGGTTTATTGTACACAGTCTTACCCTGCATTTCTACAACAGATTGTTTCTACGGCTCGAACCCGTGACCTCCTGGTTACACTGCAACAACTTTACCTTGCTAATAGTCTTTTAGCATTTCAGTGAGGCAAATAAGAACAGTCCGGATCCGAGACTAAATTTGAGAACACAATAAACTCTGCTATATACCATATTTATATAACACAACCAGGTAAAATGTGGTTGTATCTTGAATCTATGCCCAAATCTATGAAATGAACGACACCACTCATTTTTGAGCGAATTATATGGATAAAGCCCCCTGGAAGATAACATCTCTATACGTTAAACAGCAAAAAGTATCATTCTTTGGGCCTTGTTAAAACTTACCACATCGAGAATATCTTAATGTAGATCCTACAAGATATTTTATATCAATCATGAAGCTAACAATATTGTAACAGGAGAAAGGTCACATGGGATTCAAAGACTGGCAAGGAAATTCATCGATAGTGTTCTGTGTTGAGCAGGCTCTCTCAAGGGATTCACCAACACCTCAGTTTACATCAGTTCGTGATTTCAAATCTCACCAAACTAGGTATGAGACCAATATTTTTATACGAAACACGGATAAATATATGTTGACTTTCAAACCATTAAAATTTTAACAAATATGGAGAATTTCTGAACCCATAATTTCATAAGTTTAATAAGTTAACTCCTAAGAACCTTAGAGGTTAATCCCGTCAAGTCTAACTTCTAGATTCAACTTTGAATGACGATACTGTATTTTCATTTGGCAATAAGCGCCACAACATCCAACTGAGAATAGTAACTGAAATAACAGAATTTTTTTGCAAAAATCAGGCACTTCAAGTGAATTATTATCGTCTAAGCATGGGGCAAATAGGAATTTGAGAGACCAGATTTCCCAGTTTATCTGCTAACCAACAGAACAGGTACACCACACCAAATTTTATCGTCTCCTCCCATCTACTCAGTGAACAAAGAAGATTTTCATTATCCAGAAATGTGGGAAAACGCTTCATTACATCGATATTAAATGAAAGATAATTTGGTGCAGCATCACATGTTTCATTACTATAAGAAAAAGTTGAAAATTTATTGTTGACATTTGTCCAAGAATGTGGCAAATAAAAAATATAAGCACAAAATTTACAAGCAGCTCATAGAAATGTACAATTGCAGAAGAGCGTCGTTACTCACCAATATGCTATCCTCTGATTTTGTTTTCTGAAAAATTTCAATCCACCAAAAACTTAATATAAGACTCCGACATAAAGGCTATGATATCATTACATCCTTCACTAGCTGCTCTAACAGAAGTGCCAACTGTGACATATCAGGGCGCTCAGCAGGATTTTCCCGCAATGCCTGCTCTGCGATTTCAGCAAGTTTAAGCAGAGGTTCGACATTTCTTGGAAGAGCAACGTAACGATCTATGATAACAGCTGCTTTCCCTTGTCTGATCAGAGGCAGTGCCCAGTCAACGACACTCGGAGGTGTGCAATCCCTGTCATAAACTTTTCTTCCACTAAGAATCTCTAGCAGCACGATCCCAAAGTTATAGACATCCATATGCACGTCTCCATTAAGATCCTTCTCGTTAGGCGTAAGCAGTCCAAAATCTGCAATCCGAGCTCCCCAATCAGCATCCAAGAGAATGTTTGAACTCTTCACATCACGGTGCACGATAGGAGGAGAAACCTCCTTGTGAAGGTACTCGATCCCCTTTGCAGCCTGCATTGCGATCTTCAGCCTAAGGTTCCAGCTCACCGGAGAAAGACCCCCATGGAGGTGGTCATTAAGTGTTCCATGAGGCATGAGTTCGTAAACAAGAATCCTTTCCCCCATTTCTGCACAATAACCTAATAAATTAACTATATTGCTGTGACGAACACTGCAGAGGATCTCTAGCTCCATTTCAAACTCCCGGCTGTTGGTGTGTATTATCGTAGCAGCATTGGCCCTCTTTACTGCTACTTGCCTCCCATCCGGTAGAACAGCTTTATAAACAAATCCGTAACTTCCCCTGCCAAGCTCGTTGAACTCCTTGAACCCATTAGTGGCGTCTTTCAGCTCTGAAAGCCGGAAAACCTGAGCTTCCCCTGGACATGGAGCCATGGACACAGGAGGATGAAGGTCAGTATTACCAGCAGTTTCCTTCTCAGGCTTGCGAATACAAGAGGCGAATTGGTTCTTTCCACCTTCTTTACTTTTGCTGGATATCATGCGGATTAACAAACATAATCCAGCTAAGCAGAACAAGAAACCAAAAGCAGAAGACCCGACTATGATGATCAGTTGACGCATTTGATGCTGATGCTGTTGCTTCAACTCTGCCGATATTTGGAGCTTACAAACATCAGAGCAAGAGGTATTCTGGCAGAGAGAGCAAGTAGTACAAACCCTGTCAGCATTTTCAGTACAAGAACTAGAGGGGAAGAATCCTTCAGAACAGTTCACCCCACAAGGTGAACAAATCTTAAGATCTTTCCTAACACACAAATTTATCAAATCTGCCTCATTTATAAGGCTCGCATTGAACGAAAATTTCCCTTCCCCACAAGAACCAGGAGTACACAATCCTGGACTACACAGCTGCAGTGGTGGATCATAATCTACTTGTGATGAAATATTCGTATACCAGCAATCAAGAACCAAATCGCCTTCCCTGATACCACAAGTTATAAAATCAGATGAAGCAATAGCAAGAAAGCCTGATCCTTTAGGAATCAGAGATGAATTATAGTTTCCCCAACACATAATCCCATGATTATCTTGTCTAATCCCACAAAAATGCTCTACACCAGCTGCCAACGACACGAATGGTACCCCAACCGGAGGGATACCAAATGAGACATTAGACCCCCAACATTTGACCTCACTTGACACTTCTAAAACCCCACAAACAGAGTCAATCCCTGCAGTTAAAGCATGAACATTCTCCGATAAACCCGATATACCAAGGCCACTAGAATTTGGACCCCAACAAATAACCCCTCCATCCTTAACACCCCCACAACTAAACCCATCTCCAGAAACTATCTTCTTAAAAACATATGAACTAGTATACTGATTATAAAACAACGAACTCTCCCTCGATACAAAAGTACCATTGGATTTTCGAATAATATCCCAACAATCAACACTACCCCAATCACTCTCAGAATAATAAGGTCCCCTAATAGCACACACATGATTCCTACCAGCAGCAATATGAGAATAAGCATTAGGTTTATAAACATTAGGAACAAGATCAGACCTTGATCCCATTGAGTCAAAACAAAATGCCTGTGAAGTGTTCGATAAAATGCCACAAAGAAAACCATCACCACCAGATAAAGCAGCCATGGAGGGAACATCAGTGGGGTAGTTTAGTACATCAGGAAGTGAAGGATTATTAGTTTTATTACCCCAACAAATAACATCTTGTTTGCCACTAGCATCAATAGCACAAAAGAAACCATTTTTACCAAAAGCAGCTGAAATGGGTCCCATAGAACCAAAACCAGATGCAGATTTAAGGAAGATGAAGCAAAGAAGATGGAAAAATGTAATCTTGATGAAAAGGGTGTTCATTATTTTGAGCAGAAAAGTGTAAAGTCATGGAGCAATGAGAAAAAATGAAATCTTGATCAAGATTGGAGTGTTGTTTTTTGGGAGTATAGAGATGTACTGATTCAGCTGGAGATGATGAAACAACGTGGCTGTCGCCATTTTTACACAGTTTTCTTCTTGGACCGTTAACAAAATCCATCTACTTATTTTAAGTTAGTTACTGCTCACTGTTAAAACTTCAAAATACAGTTTGTCACTGTAATAGGATATATCACTTTATATTTCGAGTTTGAGTTTTGGATATAGAATTATTTTTTTTAATAGAAAGTGTTTTATCCAGAATGAAGCCTGAAGCAGTGCGAAAAAGAATTTCGCTATGTTAGTTAGAAGTTTCAGATTTGAATTCTAAAAATGAAGTTATTTTTAATTATATGTTTTGATTTATTTTTGTTATGGGTTTTATAGTATTTTGTTATAGGTTTTTTACTTGTCATTACTTATTCAGTTATTCGACCTGCTTTGAATTTCTTTTTCCTTGAAGCAAAGGTGTATTAAAAATAGTTTCTTTATGTGTCAAAGTAATTGTAATGTATGTGTATAATTTATCCTTCTTTGATACTATTCATAAAATTACACGAAATATGTTATTATTGTATAGTTAAATTTTGTAGCACGAATTTATATTAGTATTCTTTCGTCCTTAGTTACATGTCTCAAATTCGAATGATATTTATATTGGAACCACGATTCATAATCATTCAATATTTGATATGTCTATGCATTGACGTTGTCTTGACACGTCATTAGGCATTAATCATAATTATTCAATATTTGAAACTCATTGTTCTGAATAATTTAATTATTCAAAAATTACACCTAAAAAAAGTTTTTGTATTGATAGCCTTTGATAAACCTATTTGGTTTACCTTTTACAGTTTCTCCATGCAAAACAGTAACTAAAAATATTTGAAAATAATTTAATAACTCCTTATGCTTTGAAATTAACTTATTATATTTTTTTAAGGCATAATACATATATTAGACCTTAAACTTGGTTCCAAATTTTAACTTTGACTTCCAACTTTTATAGTGCACAAACAGACACTTTAACTATCCAACCTTTAAATAAATAAACACGCGAGTCCTACCTGGCAAAACGTGTGATGTGCACTTATTTTGCACCACTTGGGAGTAATTTTTGAGGCCCACAGCGGTAAAAAAAGGCTGAAATGACAACTCTACCCATAATGAATCCCTTTTATATACATCTTTATATTTTCAAATCAAAATCTCATTTTTTCGTTCCTCCTCTTTCAAACCAAGATTTTTTCCTTTCTTTAGAACAATTTCTGCTCATATTTCCAAAAGCATCAACTTCATCATACCCAATATCTTTTGCGTACGATTTCAGTTCGGTTAAAGAGAAGTGGTCCGTATCTATGCTAAATACGATGCTTCTCAATTTCGACACATATTGACCTTTATAAAAGAGACCTCCATGGTGAAAAATAGCTATAATATGACCCATATGTATAAAGCTGTAAGAAAATAACAATTTTACACTCATGGTGACAAAAAGATTTTACCTTGTATCAAAGATAAACTTTCAAAAAGGCAAAATTGAGGCATGCCTGAACTAAATCGAGGAAGATGAACAGATGAACATCAGCTTCAGTAGAAATCTTGAACGATTTTTCCCTTTGATTCCTAGATTATGATTCACCATATAACCTAGGATTTTGACCTTTTGAGATGATTTTGATTCACAATCGGGTGAAATGAAAATGTTTTTACCCTTTACCCTTGTATATTAATTGAAATTAATTTTAATTTTTTTTAGTTCTAAAATCGACGTGTAAAATATTTAATTAGTTGACAGTCATTGAGTGGCTCACTAATATACGTGGGAGCGTTTGCATTTCACACTCTTTGGCTCCAAAAATCGCGTGTTTATTTATTTAAAGGTTGGATAGTAAAAGTATATGTTTGTGCACTATGAAAATTGGAGGTCAAATTTAGGGTCTAATATATATATTATGTTTTTTAAAATTAATTTGTCTCATGGTGGAATGCATAATGTATAATTCATAATGCCTATTTGATAAGACATAAATTTACAAGTTGTCAATTGAATTATTTTTCCTAAAGGAAATGGTGGTGGTCATTTTTGTTTCTTTCTCATTCTTTTTTTTTTGGAAGGATAAGTCTAGTATTTTGTGCACTACTAAAGTAGAACTCCAAAATAGTACATTTTAAAGATGTAATTGGCCTAACTATTCATAAAGCAATACTTATGTCTCATCTTGTGAGTAATTTTTTTTTGCTTTTTATTGGATAAAAAATATTTTCTTGAAATCATTTCATTTGATCAAGGATAAAATTCATATAATTATCTTTATAAACATCTGATTAAATCGTATAAATATTAGTAGTGCCTAAAACGAGATCAAAATTTTGATCATCAAATGAAATCATGTGAATAACTTATCCTCCTCAAATAAATGAAGAAAATACAAAACAATAATAGTAGTTATTTATATAATTTTATATGACTTCTCTTAAATCTCCGATGGAAACCCTACAAAGTCAAGTTTTGAGAAATGAGGCGATCCACTTTCAAAATACCTTGATGATGAAATGGTAAATACGCCAGATCGATTATTAAATAGAACAAAGTAAAAAAAAGGAATGCTTAGAGAATAAAAGAAAATATAAATACAAATATATTTTATCTGATGTAAATTTAAATTAATTAATTCAGTAAATTTTAAATATTAAATAATTAAATCGAAAAAGGTGCAAGTGCATGGGACAATCATTATGGAAATAACGAAGAAAAGTTTATTTGTGCAAATGTCTTCTCATTGATCAAAGATGAAAGAATGATTAATAAATGCAATATTTATAGTATGATATAAATTAAATGAGGAATAATCACAAAATTATTTAAAGTAATTATGGATAGAGAAGAGGTCCCCAAGTGCCTCCATGTACCAACTACCATAAAACATACCTAACTATAATTTGCTGTACATTTTATCCAAAATTATGGACCAACAAAATAAATAGTACCAAAAAACAGTTCATCAATTTATTTTATATTTCCACTTGGTGTTTAGTTTTCATATTATAGTCTGATTAATTTGGATTCGTGTTGCATAGGCCCTATTCGAGAGAAATAACACTCCCTATTGAGTGTTTTTTTTTATCTTCTCTGCTTTCTTTTTTTTCTTTACCTTGGACTAGCCATTTAACAGATTCAAAAGGACTGGAGTCGTTCAATTTCATAACTAAGACTTCAATTCGAAACGTCTGATTAAGGGAGGAATAACATCATCTGCTACAATACATCCTTCCGTCATTGTTCATCACATTTGCAAGAAACATATCAAATAAAAAATCTTATTATGTTTTTGTTTGACCAAAATTGTTGAGATCTTTCATTGGCAATGCACATGCCATTTTTTCTTCACCTTTATATATGTCATTAATTTGATTTGAAAAGGAGATTTGTCACTACTTCACTTGTCTTTATTCTCTCATATTTAGATTAATTTCACATAAAAACAAACTTAGTATAAATTGCATGAATGTCATAATTCATGACATTAATTTGTGTAACAAAATTGATATTACAACTGTTTCTATATTTAGTAGTAAACCTAAATAAAAAAAGTCAAAGATTTGAATAATTAACCACAAATATAACAACTAATTAAGCTTCCACACAATCAAAAATTGCCAAGTTATCTATTTTAAGATCTGAATTATTAAAAAACCTAAAAACACAGATAGACTTAATGAACAAGACCTAAAAACAAACAGAAGTTTTTTCTAAAATTAAGCTTTATACACCATATATCTGAAATTGTTCCAAAGTAAAACAACATTTCAAAAAAGGTAAAAGCAAATAAATGTAAATAGCAATGTCCAAATAAAAATACCCCTAAAATTTTCATGCTAATCTTATCTTATCTTATCATTTTTAATTAGCAAAAAAAGGAAATATTGGGGCGGTTTGTGGTCAATTTA
This sequence comes from Solanum chiquidenum, assembly GCA_029582725.1. Taxonomy (NCBI): domain Eukaryota; kingdom Viridiplantae; phylum Streptophyta; class Magnoliopsida; order Solanales; family Solanaceae; genus Solanum; species Solanum chiquidenum. The sequence continues at coordinate 9,377 of JAJOOS010085565.1, forward strand.
ATCACCATAGGATATAAAAATTGATAAGAATTAAAACTAATATGAGCACGTTTACAATATACATATTTACATAATGTAAGTGACAAATTAAGAAACATTTATACATCTTTCATTTTAATGCACACTAATTGATACTCCACTTTTGCAAGAATCAATTTTTGTTATTGTTTTTAACCCCCACCCCCACCCCACCCCCCACCCCCACTCTTTTCTCCTAACCTTTTTTATACAATAATAATAAAAGAAAAAAAGCAACACCTACTTGTTAGTAATTTTTTGTAGTTAATTAAAGCCTCCAAATGAATCAGAGTCCTTGAAATTCTCAACTTGTAAAATTCAGCTAAATCACATGGTTGCTTGGTCAGCTCCTTTGGCATATTCTCTTCTTTGTTTTTTAATCACAAAAATTACTATTGAATTTCATGGCTATGGTCAACCCCTAATTAACTTTATAACATTCACGATCGATCGATATGCATTGTGATAGGATGACTGAAATTTCTTCACCGTTACTTAAAAATTTCCAATTTAAGTCTTAGGAGTTGAAAAAAATAATGTTGAAAGCGTCGTCTTCAGAAAATAAATCTTACAATATGTGAAAATTTGAATTTGATCAAATTTCAATATGAATATCAGAACTCGAATTTAAAAAACATCACAAACCAAACACTTTTGTATATATACTTATGTATATGTCACACATATATATAAAATAATGGGGTCAGTCCAAAACTTGAGACAAATTGAATCTTCATTGGCCTCCTTTTGTAATCTGTGTGCATGTGCCTATTACTATTTGTCTAATTTTAGTGCCCCCCCCCCCCCCCCCCCCAGCTATTAATTATGACCAATAGGAAAGTTCAATGTATGTCCTGTCCTTTTAGGTAAGGTCCTTTTTGTCCACTAGGGGATTCATGTAAGAATATTAATTTATTTCTAACGAGTGTTTATATTAAATAATTATATAATATTTATCATTTAATTATGATCAAATATAGTTGTTTATGTACCATGGTTAGTATTAAGTTCCACATTAATTAGGGAAATGAGTTGTGGTCCTTTTATATAGTTATTTTGGATCCTTCTTTTATGAGTTATCTTCTAAAATTGAGTAAGATCAAATGGTTATAGAATCGAATCTAATATTGATCCTTATTTTTTGTTGTTGTGTTTTTCAATGTTGAATTTTTGTATTCGCGCTTGAGTTGCATCTCGCCCGTGTGATGATTGAAATGTTATGTTTCATATTGATTGAGAAGATGAGTTGTGGCCTTCTTATATGGTTTTGAGAATCAATTTCTCAAAAATAAAAATAACAGCCACTGAACACTGAAATCACTCTGGTACGTCTATAAAATATAGTCGTTGTTATGACTTATGAAAGTTCGAATTTCATAGACACGTAACTTCATGAAAAATCTTAGAGTTTCATCGATGAATTTGAAACTCTAATTACAAAGACTGAAAAAATTTGTTTCATGAATATTACCCATCCTCATGAATTAGCTATCAGGATTGCATTAGGTGAAAGCGCCATAATTATAATTAAATAATAATAATAATAATAATTTATATTATATTTATTAAATTGATATAAATATCGAATACAAGTGAATGTTTTTTTTTTAAATCTCGTGGCAAAATATACAATCGATAGAATTCACTAGTAGCCGTCCAACCTCTGTTTTCATAGCCTTTTGTAGGGCAAAGAAATTATTGCAACACTCAGAAACAAAATATTCAAATTAGTTTTAATTGATCCTATAGAGCTAATACACAAACAAATAAACACATGGGGTTTTAGTACTCCGTCCGGCGGTTTCAATTTGTTTATTTTATTTGCAACTCTTTAATTTTAATTTTTTACACGATTTAAATCACGTGATTAACAAACATTTTAATATATTCTACATATCTTTAGTTTAAAAACTATACGATTCAAAAATCTTCTTTACTTTCTTATATTTTGTATCAAATTTAAATCAGATATATAAATTAAAAGGAAAAAAATATTTGAGGGTGGGGAAGGAGGGGGGGGGGGTTGATAATGTATAGATTTGGTCAGCAGAGTGGGTTGGATATGGGGATTAGAGAAAATAGTGAAAGATGATTTGTTGTCCCACTTGCTCTGAGCTTTGATCAAACTGCATGTGATATGTCTTTGCAAACAATTTATATTTACTTATAACATTTTCTATTCACTACTGGTATCCAAGGAACATTCATCATGTATAATTAGCTACAAACTAAAATTGATATGAAATATTTTTTGCATTTAGAAAAAAGGTGAATTTATCATATACTTTTCCTTTGTTTACCTTTACTTTTATCACATTTCATGACTATTCGAGGATTATATTGCGTATATTTTGACTGATATTTTAAGATGTATTTTCTAAAAAATATAACGTGACAACTATTATGGTGTTGTGTGGGGTTTGGGATATGGTGGTGGGGTGTAGAACAACCTGCTAGAAATGAGATATAGGGAGATTTTCTAAAATGACTTCTCTCTATATATTTTCCAAATTTTTTTGAGGAAAACATGTTTTAAAAAGATACTTTTCAAGATATTTTAAGATAATCAAATATGATTTTTCCTCGTCTCAAGGATGGTTGAGTTGGTTGATGGGTAACTAATCTCTCGAGGAGTTTTAGGTTTAAATTTTTATTTCTTTTAGACTTTCTCGATCATGCGACTTGTTTTGTATAATTTATCTCTCCAAAGGTGGATCTAATTAAGATTTCCAAAACATGAATACACTAATAAAGAAAGAAAATAAAAATGTATTTATCGGGAAAGAAAATCCTTACTCATTTGCATAAATAACTTAATATTCAATCAGGTGTACCAAAAGGTATCAGCTTAATTCTACCGAATATGTACATAACATATCTTGTTTAGCTAGTGAAGAGATCGTGGATTCATGTGCACACAAAAATTTCTATATTGAATTCACATTTGCTTCTCTATATAAATTTACGAGTTATTACACACAGTTTATCTTATGCACGTACACTCAAATAATAACGATTGCGAACTTCCTAGCCAATCAAAAAAATGATTTCCTCCATGCTAAAAACAGTAGCATAAACTAATGAATCTTTAATTTACTCACTTACTTGTAATGGAAATATTTACCTACCTTTAATATTTACATTAAATTAAACAATTTAAACTCATTTATTTATGATTAAGTGATAAATGTTTATATGTACTACACATATCTCATTCATTTGTTGTAGGTAACGACTAATAAGTACTATACTATCATGGGAGAAGTTGAGATACGTAATTCTTTTCATCAAAAAATTATATTTTACTATGTAAGATAGCATAAAGATTGAATCTTTTTGACTTTTCTAAATATATTTTTTTTAATCTTAAATCTGTACTTAGTGAAAATTTTGATTTCACCTATTATATCAATGTTTTTTTTTCCTCTATTAGATTTTTGACACATCCATTTTTGTCAAAAATCTTCAACTGCAAGAAAGGAGAAAAACATGTATGACACATTAATTGTGAGTAAAAAAATTGAAATTTTTGATGGTCAACTTGCTAATTTAATGTTGAAATATAAAGTGAAAAAAAAGCAAGCATTTATTCATAAGAAAATAACAGAAGAGCATGTAGACAGAAAAGCAAACAGATCTTATAGAGATGGGTAAAATGGAAGAAATTGTCTTCTTCTACTTCAATTTTTATTTTTAAAAAATCAATTTCAAAATCAATTTTTTTTCTCTCTAAAGTATTATATTAGGGAGACAGCCAGCCATGTCCAATTTGGGTATTAAATGATAGCTATGTCCTTTGTTATGTACTAGTGACTACTAATGCCATTGAAGGGCACATCTTGTGTTTGATTAAATTAAATACTCTCATGTTCACTTTTACTTCTCACTTAATCCTAAAATAGATTATTATTTTTACTTTTTATTTTTGACTTACCAAGAAAAGATGTATTTTTTTTTCATGTTTTACTCTCAGCATTAAATACTTATTTTTCAAATCATTTCCCAAGACCTAATACGTACTATATCTGTGTGTGATGGGTGTTTCAAGTCAAACAGTGACAAATAAAAATGAACGAAAAGAGTATTACACAAGCTTCAACATTAGCACTCCCCCCGGCCTCCGATCTGTTCATGTTTACAAGTCCACTATACTACCAATATAAAAAAGATATAGTTCCACAATCGATTACTTTTGAAGTGATTATTTAAGTAAATATTCTTTATGATAAGTAAATATTAGCAACATAATATATAGTGCAAACTACGTACATTGATAATATTAAAATCAAACACAACTAGTGCGTATAATTTAAGTGTGGACATGAATATACTTTGCATGTGGCTAAATAGGCAAAAACGTATTTAATTAACACCAATATCTGAATATTCAACGGTCATGCAATTTATAAAAATAGTTATAAAAACAGAGAGGAAAAAAGAAGCAGCTCTTATTATATTGGTATATGTTGAATTCTTTAAACTTTTTTGTGTGTTTATTTCTTCGTATTTTAAACACTTTTGATAAAATTCTGACTACAATTTCACTGTGTGAATACATAGTCCGTGGCAGATCTAGGATTTTAAGGTTGTGAGTGCTCTGAAAATGGCGGAATAAAAAATATAAAAAAGACAGGTTACCAATGAAAATCAAACCCGGGCTCAACAACACTAAAAGAGCCTTAAGCACCCACCAAAGAGCCAATGGATCGGTCAAATCATTTGTTCATTGGGTGTTCTATGTTAATTTTATACAAAATACCTCTTAATTTCTACATAGATATATATATTCTGAGACGAGATTAATGGTGCTCAAGAACCCGGCGGACTTTATGTGGGTCTGCCCCTGTACATATTATTCAATTATTACGAACGATTAAAATTTTTTGATTCCGCCACAAACAAATAATCATTCAACACATCTCTCTCAAAAAGAATTTCAGTGGGCTTTTTCAGTCTCTTCTTTTGCTAAAATTTGAGTTCAGGCCGCATTTGATACAAGACAATTTACTTAGACAGATAGGACTAGATTTTCCATAAGAAATGAATAATTAATTGGAGAGTCAGAATAATTTTTTTCTTCTATGAAGAATTCAAATATTATAAAAATACTTTAAGCTATAAAAGGTTATACTACAACAACAACGACAATAATATATTCAGTGTCATTTCGTAAAGTAGGATTTGAGCAGAGTAAAATGTACGCAGACCTTACACGTATCTTGAAGGTAGATATAATTCCGATAGATGCGAAACTCAAGGAAAAACACAGTCCAAAAAATTATAGAGAAAGAAATAACAAAATAAGTCACCAAAAACTACTATAGTTAGAAGAGGTTATATTTGCATTATTTCTTGTAGTTATATTAAATATTTAAATTTTAGTTTAAAAAATATAAGGATTGATCTAATATACACCATAAATGGATGTGTTTCACTTGTACTCTGGGCCAGATATTGTACGCAAAGGCCCAGAAAGCATGCGGGCCAAATGAAAGCACTGTGATTTTGGGCCGGATCTTAATTTGGGCCCATAACTTTTGTGTTGATTTGTTGTATAAGTATTTAAGTAAGAGAAAATTTCAAAAGTTTATGCATGGATCTTCTCTATTTTGGGTAGTCTTTAATTGTTGCACTCAGATATAAGTCTTTAATTTTTGTCAATACTACTTATTTTAGTGAAAATTTGTGGACCAAAACTCGAAGTACCCTTAACTATGACCTAATTTTGAATGACACAAGGTTAGAGAACTTTTGCCTCATCTCACAAAAGTTTTGTACTACTAAGTTATATTCTGTAAGTAGTCTGAATACAATATATTTGGTGTATTCAGAAGTAAGGTCTAGAGAGGGTGTTGTGTAAATAACTTTACCTTTATCTTAAGAAAATAAAGATGTTTTTGATCAAATAAAATATATTAAAAAATTAAGTATGTAAAACAAATACAATAATAAAGAATTTGTGCCAAAAATAATGAAACGTATCTTACGGCACAAACGTCTAATATAGAGAAGTATCGAAAACACCCCTAAATTTGACGTGAATCATTAGTTTCATCTCCAAACTATTGACAGCCGTAAAAACACCCCTTATTTAACTAACTGAATTAAATACTCCATCGATCTTGCAACATGAGTGAAATACACCCCTAAATTCTCACCAAGTTTAGAGTGTTTTCAACTCTTCTCTCGACTTTTTATCAAGAGCTCCATACTCCCACAAGAGTTTGAGACTATTTGTTATGTCATGTGGCAGACTGAGGTGTGTATCTAGTTTAGTTAATTAAGTAGGGGGGAGGTGTTTTTAAGTCTGTTAATGATTCGAGGTTGAAACTAATAATTTGCGTCAAATTCAAAGGTGATTTCAATGTTTCTCTCTAATACATGTACTAATGTTTTGTAAGTATTCCACCTACTTAAATTTTTGTACTTAGGCCTTGATTATGCTAATCCAAAGGAGGAGGTGAGTGATTAGTGAGGCAGGTTATTAAATCAAACAGCTAAGGGTGACGTATCTATGAACCGACCATAATTATTATGCTTTAGAAATAATGAACCATAGTTGGTGTTCGAGAACATTCGTAAAAACTTTTTAAAAATTTAAATCAATTGTCTTTAGGTGTTCTATCAAAACAAATCGTTTTCATATGTTTATTAACAAATTCATGTTTTAATAATTATTCTTTCTTTCTTAGAATACCTTAGATAAGTATTTGGATCAGATCGAAGAAAATGACATGCGACGGAGCAAGCCCTACCCCAACCCCACCCAACACGCGCACCTACCACCGACTATTCCAACTCAGCCCACATTGTTGGTTCCTCCAACCACTCATAACTTGCCCTCTCAGCATGGTTCAATCCTCAGTAGTCAGTACTGTTGAGAAAATGGCTGCTTAATTGAGATATGAATAGTTTAGTTAATTGTTTTTTTGACATTTTATTTTATTAGTAAGAGTTCGATTATCTCTCTCATTTTCAATTTAAAAATAATAGTAGAAGAAAAGAAATATCATCACTAATTATTTAGAGAAAGTCATTTATGAATAATATGTGGTTACTGTCTTGACACGTGTCAATCATCAAACAACTCAGTCTATTTATAAAATCAGATTAAATAATTGATAAGTTATTTAGTTCTCTTCTAGACTAACAGAGCCTGTTTGACATGACTTCTGGGAGGCAAAAAGTATTTTTTCTTTTCAGCAAAAAAAAATCATTTTTGAAAAATTTAGTGGTTAGCAAAATCTTAAAATTGCTTTTAAATGAAAGTGAAAATAACATTTTTATTGTTTGGGACGGAGCTAAAATTTTCGTTTCTTAAAAAAGTAGAAGTAAAAGCAGAAAATTATTTATTTGAAGACTAAAATATCTCTTATATATTGACTAATATATCTCTTATTAATTAATTAACAAATCTCATAAGTTTGGTTAAGTTTCGTTCAAAAGGTTTACTTTTTTATTTTTATATAAATTTTTTATTTTATGTTTATATATTATTATTTATATTTTATATATTAATATATTATTTTAAGTATTATTTTACGGAACTAGAAATAAAAGTAATAACAATATTTTTGAAGGATTAACAAAAAAAGATAAAAAGTACTAATAATTAAAGATTTCAGCCCTCCCAAAAAAGTAACAACTAACAAATTTTTCTTTTCTTAATTTACGTATTATTTTATTTTAATTTGATTTTTTTTTTTTAACTTTAGAAGTTTATAATAAAAAAAAGGACAATAGTTAAAGATTGAATAAAAAAATAGGTAACAAATAACAAAAAGATGATTCTCTTCATAATATTGATTAAACATTTGAATATGTACATTTTAATTTATTTAAAATAAAATTTTAATTAAAGTTTTTGTTACATATATAAAATAGTTTCTCTCTATAAAATAATTTTAATATTAAAATCAGATTGATACTTGTCCTTTTCCGTAATTTAACTCTCAAAAACACTTTTTTTTTAAAAATTAGTCAAACAAAAATTGTTTATTAAAAGCACTTTTCGAATGAATTTTATCAAAGCTCAAATTGCTTTCTTTGAAAAAACCTTTTTTGAAAAACTATTTTAAAAAAAATGATTATAGAAATAAATAGTTTTTATCAGCAATGTCAAACGAACTCATATTTGGTTTGTGATGCTAGATGGAATATTGAATTATTGTTTAATGTGTAGATTTTCAATCAACTTTGCCTAATTCGGAAAGATTCCTACATTATTACCATCATTCAGAATTATGCTATTACAAGTAATTATTGAATTACTCATAATTTTATTTCATTTTTAAAAAAGAGAAATAACTTGGTGTATTAAAATTCCCGCTAAGCATGAGTACATAGAAGGAACAAATCACAATAATTTATCATACATAGTCATATCTTGTATTTCCACAAAAGCTTATTTTCATGATTTAAATTCATGACCTCCTGGTCATAGGGCAATAATTTACCATATAATTTTGTTTTAATTTGAACATACCATAAGCTATTAAAACAAAGAGACTAGAAGATCTAAGGATAAGAGCCTTGTTCATAATTAATTCCATTATTTGGATGCTCAAAACAAGCATATTGAAAATTACAGAAGCACACACACAAAAAGAGAGTAAAACAAATAAAAAAAAAGTAGAAGTGACATTGTTTAGCAAATCTAAAAACAAATGCCAAACAGCCAAGACAACTCTAATAACATAAAAAAGCATAATTTACAATTTTCTTCTCATTATTATAATTAGGCATTGCTCCTGAATGAACCAAGTGCTTTCACAGCTCCAGCCCTCAAAATAAACTGATGATAAAATGCAGCAATTGCAGCACCAATAAATGGTCCAACCCAAAATATCCACTGTTACAATTTAACAGCCCAAAAATTCAATTAATCAACCAAAATATACTATTTCAAATATCAACAACAAACAAAAAAAAACTGATCAAATTTACTTACTTGGTCATTCCAAGCTTTGTCATCTCCATAAATAACAGCAGCCCCAAAACTCCTAGCAGGATTAATTCCAGTTCCAGTAACAGGAATTGTCGCCAAGTGAACCATAAACACAGCAAATCCAATTGGAAGTGGCGCCAGCACCTTCAATTATCAGAATTGAAGATTTAATTTAACGGATCATCATTAAACTTTACATGTGACAAAATTATACTTACAGGAACATGAGAGTCTCTGGCA
>JAJOOS010085566.1:0-14290 GCA_029582725.1 Solanum chiquidenum
AGGTTTTGTTTATAATTTGGTTGTTGTTTTGGGGTTTCATGCAGTTGTTTAGCTGGATGCAAAATAAGTTCAATGGTGGACAAGGGAACAAAGTTCAAACCAAAAGTAAGTTTTTCTTTCCCCTTCCCTTTTTAGTTGTTGTTCTTCCTATGGATCTAAAGCTGGCATGCATGCTATGACTACGATAAAAAGCAGTTTTTAGCGTTGATAAGTATGTACATTAATAAGAGTACTGAAATATTTAATGTCATTAGATCAAATATCCCTATAGGCTTTAAATGTATTTACAAAGAGAGCTTCTAAAACATATATTTAGCAATAATAGAGCTATTATCATTAATTATTTATCGCTAAAAATCATTTTTTTGATATAGTACATGCATGTGATATTAGCTTATTGGGTTAGTTGTCATAAATTGTTTGTTACACTGTCAAGTTACTCAAATGATATTTATATTTATGTCTTGATGAAAGTAAATACCGGGGGCGTAGCTACACTCTTGTCAGAGTATTCAATTGGACATTCTTCGTCTGAAAATTATACCATATATATAAATAAAATAATTAACAAAGTGGTTATATAATATACTTTGAACACCCTTGACACAACAATATGATGTAGCTCATTGGTTTCAAACACCTTAAGAGAACATATAAACTTAAAGTGTGTGTGTTTGAAAGAGCCAAGACATGTAACCTTAAAGTGTTTGTGTGTTTGAATCTCACTAGCAGCAACTCTTTTTTCACTTTTCTCATTTCTCCAAAAATAATCATAGACATCCTTCGTGAAATTTCTGACTCATGATTTTACTAAAAACAAACGATGACCGACCAACTAGCTATCATGGATGTTAATGTTAATTTATATATATATATATATATTTCTCTCTTCAAAACACTAGCAAGCTGATTTAATCATATATTTTCCCATCTACAACTCTTCAAAACACTAGCAAGCTGATTTAATCATATATTTTCCCATCTACAAGACAATACATTTCGAAACCTGAGAACATGCTGGAGTGTCTCCATGCAACATATCAATGTTCCTTCAAGTCAAGAAGCGGTTGGAGTATATACATAATATAATCAACGGATTCAACTGAACCAATATTTTTAACACATGCCATATGTATATATACGGAAATTTCAACAAATACATATATAATATCAAAATTCATAATTTTGAAAATGTAAAGAATTCAGTAATTAATTAGGAGAACCTAAAAGTTGAATCCATTTTTTAAATCCTAAATACCCTTTTTAATTATCTAGTAGGTCATTTTTAACTCTCGATTAAATGATCTTAAATATTCTGTAGGAGCATATACACAATTAAACCTATGAACTTGGTCGTATCCATTAGTTTTAACTCAAACATTATATACTGTGTTAAAAAATCTATTTAGTAAACTCAAACAATCAGTAATTCGTTCAATGACATGTCAAATCATAAATTTCAAATAATGAATCCGCTCTATTCAAAAAGTTGCCTTTTAAGTGGAAAATTGTTTAAGTTATTTCTAACTCTATTTTTGTATATATTACAGATCAGCCAAGTAAAGAACCTCGAAATGAAGAATTCAACGGTTGGCCTGATTCATTATTAGCTATTGGAACTTTTGGTGCCAGCAGCAGTTCTCTAAAACCAAAAAACCAAAATGATAACGATAACGATAATGATAATGATAATGAAATCTCAGAGCACGCGAATTATTACAACGAGCAAAGTTCTTCACCAGATTTAGCGGAATTCACACCTGAAGAAGTTGGCAAATTACAAAAAGAATTAACAAAATTACTATCCAAAAAACCCGCGGCTGCTGCTAAATTAGCAGCAGCCGAAGGTCGACAGGATGGTAATCTCCCATTAGACAGATTCCTAAATTGCCCTTCAAGTTTGGAAGTAGATCGAAGAACTTCAAGCAGATTTAGCAGTACTAATTCGGAGATTTATGAAAATCTTGATGAGGAAGAAATTGATCGGACTATTAGAGCAATTATTGGAAGATGCAAGGACCATGTTTGCAAAACCAATAATAAAAAAACAGTAAATGGGATGAAATCAGTTACATTTCTTCTCAAGAAAATGTTTGTTTGCTCAAGTGGTTTCGCACCTACTCCTAACTTGCGAGACACACTTCCCGAATCAAGAATGGAGAAGGTAAATAAATTCAAATTACGTATAATTTTATATGTTATCGTGAGTCAAATAGTATTAAACTTTTAAAATTTGTCTAACGTGAAAATTTGTGTTACAGCTTTTAAGGACAATACTTTCGAAGAAAATAATCCCTCAAAGTGCGTCCAGAATATCAACAAAGAGATATTTAGAGGACCGATGTGCACCAAAGGAAGAAGTAGAGGAGAAAAAACGAGACAAAACTTGTGATGGATCTAAATGGGTCAAAACCGATTCGGATTGTGAGTATTATTTAATTAATTCAATTTAATTTATATACTAAGTTTATTTTCTTAGCTTAATTAATCTCACTATTTGACAATTTTTATTGTTCTTTTTTTTTGCAGTTATTGTTCTGGAAATTTGATAGACCTCTATGGGTAAATAAATGGGATGTTCAAAAAATACTTTTTTTGTTTTGTTTTTTTGGGCAGGATACTTCTTATTTTTCCATGGTTGTATTAATAATATACACACAATTGATGCAACACATGTTGTGTAATACGGAAGAATCTTGCGTTTTGTACTTTTTGAAGATTTTAATTTTTTCGATGAGATGTTTAGTTAAAAAGAATAATCTTTTCTAGTTTTTTTATTTTTGGCTATAACATTGTTTTTAATGGATTAATAGTATGAAAGATGTCTAATTTTTGTAGGAATGTATTTGTATTTGTGCATTGGTAATCAAATACATTTTTATCAAATCGATAAATAGATAATTCAAATATGATTTCGAACAATATATATATATATATATATTCAATTTAATTTTGTATTTGAAAATTCGTCTCTGCATTTTGAATCTTCAGCATAAATGTTGCAATGCCCACATTTGAAAACTCATGTTTCATTATGGAAGATTTAAATATTATAGAGAGTGATTTTAGCTCAATCACCTTATTTAAAAAGATTCTGATCTAGATACATATATCGTAGAGATTAATTTTACTTCAATTGTCTTATTTAAAAAGATTTTGTGCACAATTATTTTTAATTAGTTATTTTATATTTGTATTTTCTTTTTGTCATTTTAATCGATAAATACATTTAATACACACGATAACAAATTGAAAGAGTAGCTATGGATTGTTAATATTAAAATTGCACCTAAAAGACTTAATAACGATAAAATGTTAGTTAGTTCTAAAAGTTTCTCATTCTAAAATTACGAAATTATTTTAGTAATCACATAAACATTTTAAAAATAACTATGTACTATAAAATTAGCTTTTTTTTATCTCAAACGTTTATCACTTACACCTCAATAGTTGTCAATATAGCATATTTGTTCAGAATCAAAAATCATTTATTCACACAAAACTCACCTAATTTGATATAAAAGTCACAAGAATTTCATTTTTTTCTCAAAAAAAAACAATAATAGAAAGTTACAATGATATAAAAAATATAAAATATTTCATAAGTTTTTTATTTCTTACCCATCTACCAAACTTTATTAAGCGCTCGATTATAAATATATAAAATCTATACGTTAATTAGTGATTACATATAACCCCAACATATATTTCGATTATTTTGTAAATTAGATCATTATCTCATATTTTAAGGGGGTGAATGAATATTTTTTTAAAAGCAGAAATCAAAATAAGTAGAGTGTAGCTCCGCCCCATATTTGGGGATAGGCCGAAATTAGGGTTAGGGATTTGCAGATCTGAGAATTAGGGTTTATTTTTTTGTTTATCACTGAAGTAGTGAGGTTCCTGTTAGTGTAGAAGAAGGTAATTTTGAGTTGCCAATGCAATTTGAATTGAAATCGGGAAAATTTTCGGTTAATTTTGATTCACCGGAAAAGCTAATTTATAAGCATATCAATGTCTTGGGCAAGTCCAGAAGATATTTATCTCTCTACTTCTCTTGCTAGCTATCTTGATAGTGAGTTCCTTTCTCTTCTCATGCTTCATTGTGTTTTTGGTGTTTTTTTTGCCTATTATAAAGTTGATACTAATTCGAGTGGAACTGGTTCAAATAGAGCAGAATGGTTGTTGAGGATTGAAGTTTGATGTTAATAATATGTTTTAAGTCATTTTGTTTATAAAAATTGGATCTTGGTGTAATGTTCAGAAAGTGTATGTTTTTACTTAATTGTGCCACTGGTTCTTCGATCTTTGATTGCGGTTCTGATGCATGTATAGAGGTTCTGTTAGTTGTTGGTGCTAGCAGAATTTCTGAATTAGAATTCCGTTGAGATTATCTGATGAGGTTACATGAGCTCATAAAGGCTTAATTTTTAATGAATTTTGCTGGTTTGGGTAACTGTTTATTTATTGTCTATCGAAAAGAAATAGCCTTACTGGAGTAGATTGATATACTTGAATTCAAATAACACATTTGTTATCTCTTTCTATTTTCTTAGCTCATAAGTTAATGTTAGAATTTTGATCTAAGTACCTTCTTTAATGGAAGGAGTATATATTGGAAGATGTTGAAAGAGCGATCATTTTCCTCAGCTTGAGAAAATCAAATGGGAAGATGAGATACCTTGGGATCTCCTCTTGAATGTAGAATGTTTTGTCTAGTGTTTCAGCTAACTTAGGACTATTTTGTCGGAGAGGATGAGGTGTTGTTTTGACATAAATGATATAAAGATTTAGCTTCAAAATTATTTCACTCTTTTCTGTTCAACCCTAGAATTTGTCTGTTCTTGAATGCTGGAGGAATGATGATCCTGTTAATTTTGAGGGTGACTAGTATTTGATAAGGGTAGAGAAGTGATAGTAATGGATATCCTCAATAGGAGGATGGTATATGTGGCCTCGAGACTTCCTATATGAAGCATTGACATCTCAAGTGCTATATTACAGTGATCTAGCTTGGTGAACTTTTTTCTTCATCTTTCTTCCCCCTCTGATATTTTTCGTTCTTCCTAGTAAAATGTTGAATACCACTTCAAGAAACTCGCACACCCTGTGAATAGAGCAGTTCTCCAGACACAATACTATTTAGAAGTAACTCATTCAAATCTACATCAATAGAAGTGGTTTTGTCACACTGCTTTCTTATATTCTGTTCAGCTACTAATCACGCATAGTCTGCTTGCAAGCTCTGATCTATAGGCAGATATATTCCTGTAAACTAATCAATTTGCTATCTTACATCCTTGATGTAGTTGTTACTGAAAAGGGTTGCTAGCATCTAAATTTAGAACTTTGGGGGGCATAATGTGTTGTGAAGAAAGCTGCTTATAAAAGCTTAAGAGTAGGGGAATTTATATTACTATATGCATTTAGCAAACTAACTACAAGTTGCCATAGTTTTTTTTTTTGGAACTTGTAACTTATCATAGTCTTATAGCATAACTTATCCTGTTTTTAGCTCCCTAGTCCCTATTTCTTTCTTTTTCTTATTTTGACTTGTTATATCCTTCACAGAAAAACTTCTAGTGTTGCTGCGAGATGGGCGGAAGCTTTTGGGGACGCTTCGTTCTTTTGACCAATTTGGTAGGGTTCTCTTGTCATGACTTCAGCTTCACAACAATAAATAACCAGCTAAAGGAAATGTTATCTTCCATTTGTAGCTAATGCTGTTCTAGAAGGTGCGTGTGAGCGTGTTATTGTTGGTGAAATCTACTGTGATATTCCATTAGGTCTTTATATTATACGAGGGGAAAATGTCGTGTTAATTGGCGAGTTGGTATGCATTGCGCTTTCTCTCTCTCTCTGTCCTCAATATCTTCTTTTAAATGAGCTTTTTTTTATACTTAGTATACCTGCTCTTTTTTGCTGATATATTTTGTTCTGATTGATAAGGATGTAGATAAGGAGGAACTTCCACCCCACATGACTCGTGTCCCAGAAGATGAGATAAGAAGGGTATGAACCCTTTGCTCTTTATCTGACTAATATAGAGATATGTAATTAAGTTCATGTTGGAACATGAACTTAATGAAACAACTTACTTCATCAAAAAAGTTCATGTTGAAACATGAGAATGTCATGGGTCCATCATCTATTTGCAACTAGTTATAAATTTTTGTTGACATGCTTAACTCCTAATCTAAGTTTCACTCTTAAGAGTATATTTGAATATACCCTACTGTAAAGTAGAAGTGACAACTTTCCAGCAACTCCAACTCACATATGCGTCTCTCAGATTCTGAGGCATTACCCATCTTAGCCCAAAAATACTGAAATACAAGCTCCAATGGCCAAAAGCTACTACTTCTATAGAATATAGTTAAAACTTGAATTCCATAATGAAATTTTATTCTTGAAACTCATGGATATACTAAGGCCTCTCATTTGTTTCATTTAAGGATTAAGATGTCTAAACTTAATTGCTCATCTGGATATTAATATGTGCATTCAGATTTAGATAGTGAATTTGAATGTACATGTGACTTGTGAGTATAATTTGTTGTATTAAGACATGAATACTAAATAATCAATACTATTTTAGAACATTTATATGACAATTGGTAGTGGTGCTGACTAGCGGTGGTGGTTGTGGCCGTCGATTGAGATTGTGTTTGGTGATGGTAGTGGTTATGGTAGTAGCTAGTGGTGATGGTGATTGTCAAATAGATTAATAGAGGTAGTTGGTGGTGGCAATAATAATTGTGGTGGACGATAGTGAGAGCTAATGATGGTGGTGAATAATGACAGTGATTGACAATATACGTTGGTGGCTGATGGTGGTGAGTGATTGTTGATTAGTGGTGATGATTGTAAATAATGGCTTAGGTGGGGAGTGGTGACAACTGGCTGTGGTGATTGGGCTACAGTTTTGTTGTTATAAATCCAAATAATTCAGATCTATTAAAACTCATATAACAGTTATGAAATTTAAAAACAAACAGTTGAGGATTTTAAGATATGAATAGTTAAGATTTAGACCTAAAAAACGAACAAACTTGTTGATTGAGATGTGAATGATCAACATTAAGATAATTAAGTGCAAACAAATGAGTCTCATTATTTGAAATCACACATTAGTGTTGTATAATAATGTTTGTTCTATTTCCTTTTATTTTTTATCTGATTTTAAGTGAATTATCGAGATATCATCTGTGTTTTAACTTCTGTTTGATTCTGTCTAATTGTGGATATCAGGCCCAAAAGGCAGAAAGGGAGGCTACAGATCTTAAAGGTACAATGAGAAAGAGGATGGAATTCCTTGATATGGATTGAAGTTTCTTTGATCATATCAGATTCAGCTTGGATTCATGCCATGCCTTCTGCAAATATTATCGCGGTTGCTTGGTGGTGGCAAAAGTAACTACGACCTGGTTTCTCTTTCCTCACTGGCTGTTCCCTGTATCTGTAAGTGTTCATTGTAACATCTACAGTACATGATTGCTACTGGGTCGGGAATAGAGTTGCTATTATCTTCTTATGTTTCCTCTGTTAAATGTTTCGAGTATGGTTGGTCCGGTCATCTTTCTGGTAGTACGGGTACTTGACCTGTTGATGGTATGGAGAACGCTACACTACAAACATTGGTAAAAGTGATCTAAGGTTCTTCCACTGTTTTCTTATTTTAGTATGGAAGAATGTAACTTCTATGGTTAATTGTATAGACTGAAATCTGGATTCTGAATTTTATCCCCGTTAAAAAGACAGTTTATTTTGTTTATATTTTGTGTGTCGATTGTTATTGCATTGCTTCGGAACTAGGGGCAAGACTACACACTATCCTCCCCAGACCCCACCCGTAGAATTACATTTGGTATGTAGTTGTAGTCGTAGTTGTTGTAATTGGTGATGTGATCTTTTGAAAACTATTTTACCTATATAAGCTTTGGTAAGTCTGATATATATCACATTTATCGAAATTGTTTTTTCGAGGAAACTAAGTTTTTTTTAAAATGAGAAAAATAACTTTTCGAGTGTAAGTTGGAAAAATAAGTTTCACAAATAGCGTTCCAACATTGATTGTCTCATCTAGATTGTTCACAAATACTTTTAGGATAATACAAAAGAAAATAAACAAAACATTCACTTGAAAACATTTTCTTTTGTACCAAACGCACCCTATTGTAACATGAACCTGAATAACCAGCCGTTGACCTTCCAAATTTGGACAATAATTTAGCCATCGTTAAAAAGTCTTAATTTATTAATGAATGTGTTTTGGAAGAATATGGGCTGTGAAGATTTATAATTGGTTTATAGTGCATAGAGAATTGACGTTTATATACGTTCAATACCAGAAACAAAGCAAGACGGTTAATTTTGATTACAACAAAAAGAATTATTGTTATTTTGGTTTAAATCTTGCCAAAATATTTAGTTGCATTCAATATTTATATTATATTTTATTTTATTTATCATGATCATATCCCTTTTTTTCGAGGGGGTGGGGATAATCTAGAGTTTCAACTCTTCCATATTCACAGTCGTCGAGGTCTTGCTGGTCAGTGATTTTGGCTAGGAAATAAATACTCCCTCCGTCCCATTTTATATAGCACCATTTCCTTTTTGGTCAGTCCCAAAAAGAATGTCACATTTTCTTATATGGTAAGTATTTAAAGGTACAATTCCTCTTTTACCCTTGTTGGTCCCACTTAATATTAAAGATAGTACTCCAATACATTTATGAGGAGAGAAAAAAGTGAGTTTACTTTTTAAAGGGCAATTTGATAAACATTTCAAAGTCTTTATTTATTTATTTAACTCCGTATCCGATCAAATATTGCCACATAAAACAGGACGGAGGGAGTACAACATTTCAAGACGTGGTCATTTTGCAATTCAATTCTAGAATTTCAAAGTCCGACAAATTTCTTTATTTTCAGCCTTGACTCATTCAAAATATCGAAACACCAAAATTGATTGACCAAAAGAAAGTCTAGTAGTACATAATTGACTAGTCAATGCTTTCTTACTCATTTGACTTACAAAGATGGCCCTTAATTCCCTCTTGTTTTTTTTATAACCCTTCGTGTATCTTTGATTAATTTCATGGAATATCTATCGACTTTTCCCATCAACATAGAACTTATACTCAAATGTTATTAGTTCAAAACAAGGTTACCCGATGATAGTAATCTTGGGATCATAACCATGAAAGATTATTCACATTTCAGCACCTAAGGATGTGGCTTAGTGATCAATGAAGTGGTTGAGAACTTTGAGGTATCAGGTTCAAAACTCAATGGAGACAAAGTAAACACTAGATAAATAACAACATAACCCCAATGGTCCCTTATTATAACGTGGCAAAGTAACATTCCCAAAAGAGAGAAGATAATCAATTAATAAAGCATTTTCCATATTGGAGGTCGACAAACCAAGTTCTCTATACTTTATTCTATCTCATGAAGTGTTTGTTTGTTTATTCACCAAACCTACAACAAGCTAGGGGAAAATTCTATGTTACTCATTCTGACTTGTTCCCCAGAATACATTTGAATCTTCGTGGACCATTACATCTCTTGTAATTGGCGGCAGAAGACAAACTTAGACCATTGAAAATTGAACATTGATGAATCAAAGTGTCACCCTTATTTGACCTTTCAAATGAACGGAAGCAGAATTCTAAAAAAATCATGTTAGGAAAGACTAGCTAGAACTCCTGTGTATAGGATAGGGCACGTTACAGAGACGCGATGAATACGATGTAAAATGAAGATATGTGGAAAGATTGCAACTACAAATGATATACTTACAAAGGGTAAACTAACAATCTGAAGCACTACAGAGAGCAAATTAACACAATGCTCAAGTAAAAGGGCAGGAAGTATCCACTTATATTGTGTTCTAACTGTAGCAAATTATAAGAGTTTCAATTATTCTTCTTTTTATGAAATAAGGTAAGCATTCATGTTTGAGAGTATTAAACAATTAAAGTGATTGGTAATGTTCTCTTGATCTCCAACAACAGCTAATAAGCACCAGTTATCCTTCTTTTATTGTTTTTTGTAAAGTATAAGCACTACTTACCCTATGTCCCTATCCGTAAAAGGGCACAAGTCACAGCTAAGCAAAAAGCTCCAATAGTTCTTTATGGTGCTTTACCAAATACATCAGCAAATTGTCATACTGCAACAACTTCCAGTGTTATAGTTGGAAAATCATCAAGAACTGTTTTCATTTCACTGATAAAGACCTTAACTTGTAAGCAGTAAGAATAAATCAAGGGAAATACTATGCAACAACAACGATATACCTAGTGTAATCCCACAAGTAGGGTCTGAGGAGGGTAGGATGTACGCAAACCTTACCCTCGGCTCAGAAGAAGCAAGGGAATACCATAAACTATGCTATTGTTAGTGGAATTTTGAAATCAAGTTTGATACAAAGTAATCAGTTGTTAGGGATATTGACCTTAGAAATGTTGCCTTCAATGTTCAGATTATATTAAGCACCTGATAAGATGCATGGGCTTAGAGGGTGACCTGCAAGGATAAACGAAACTATGTACTCGTGATCTTGATGGCTCAAAAATTTCTGAGTAAAAACCAAATGCACCAATTCAGATATGGACAAAATGAAATAAAATCTAACATATGGAAGAAATACAACAACACCGCGCTTACAGGGCAGGAGCATTTAGGCAGAGGCGGAGACTATCATAGATACAGCTGATCTTACCAAAATTTTCTGCTTTGCGCGACAATACCTTAACTCCAGAACCTCAGCTCCTCCTAAATGACTCCAGAAAAAAATTCAAAGAATGTCCTAAGGTTCTAATTAGTGGAACTTATATCCTTTCACTCAGATCTTCTTCTTATGTGTTGTGAAACTTGGTACCCCTCGAAGAAATCCAAGACAGCAGTCTCAATGTCCTCACCGGAATACTTGATATAGTTTTCCGGATGCCTCCCACTCTCAATATGACTCCTGAACCTTCCGAGAAATGATCTATAAGCTGGGATCAACTTCTCAGATACAGATATACGCAGCTCCTCCCGGAGCTGGGTATCCGGTATCAACCAGGTGGACTGAGTCCTATGTACCTCTTCAAACATAGCATTGAAGGTCTTAAACCGCTCTCTCAATGCACTCTTAGACACCCCAGATGAAAAACTGCCTTTAACATGTAAACCCTCATCTCGCAAACAATGCAAAACATTCACCCAGGTTGATCTCTGATAGTTTGTAGCTGCTTGCCTAAATTTCCCTGTTAATTTCCTTAAACAATCATCCCCCACCATCTCCCTTAGCTCAGGTGACCCTTTAATCTTCTGAACAATATAATGTACATTGTTCATCATAAATATATGCGCCAATGAAGTATCTCTATAGCACTTAGACTTACCTTCCAAATTGAACTGCAAAATCACAGCAATCCAGATCAAATGCAGCGCCAACGGGGTCTGTGATTCTAACTCCGCAAAATCCATATCAGGAGTGTTAGGATCACTCGAATACCTTGACCCTGTTGATGGCTTTGAGACAATCAATTCAGACATGATCTGTTTGTAGTCTGAGATTAAACTTATGTAGTTCATAACATACCTAGTCAAGGGATGAATTGTCCCTCCAGGTACAGGAACCTTGGAAGGTTCTCGAAGCACTGCATTTTCAAATTCAGATAATATCCCTCTTGCAGCCTCCGCTAACCTAGATAGTATCTCTACAGCTTGAACCCTAATTGATTCCGAAGATTTTGAATCGAAAACAATCTCAATGTCCACTAGTAAATCCGATAAAGCATCATGAAGATCCAATATCTTAAACAACTTCTCCGGTGATCTCCGACTAATGCTAATGGCTTCAGCAAAATTGAATAGCTGAATAGCTGGACCTTTGATAGTCTCCATGAAACAAGCATCGTCGGTGGCAGTACCTAAACCTTCGAAGATTTGCTCACAGAGTTTCTTCTCACTAGCGAAGAGTATCCGAACGCATACTTTTGCAGCTCGTATCCACCGCCGGATCTTCGTTTCTAGAATTTCCCATTCTAATCTCTGGATATCTCCGATGCTCAGCTTCTCTATTCCAAGTTTGCGGAAACTCGAGTCCACCGCAGACTTCCGTACACTGCCATACACCTGAATACACTCTCGAAGATATCCGGCCAAAATCATTCGCTCAGCGATGCATCGGAGATCGTAAATTGCATCAGAAGGCATTAGATCGATTTCACGAATGCTATTTGTAGGTCGATAACTACAGCTGCTGTTACTCTCTTGATGCTCCAAGTCCTTGGTCAACGGCGAGTCATCCTCGTAGTCTTCTTCAGGCAAAGGACTACTGTCAGTAAGAGATTCAGCTTCCATAGGAGTCGTATGAGCTATGAGTATATTCCGAAACTCATCTTCAAGTCTAGCCATAGCGATCTGGATCGCACTACTAGCTTTGTTCTGGTCATCGGAAAGTGTAGCAAACTCCATGGACCGTTGGATTTCATCAACAGCTTGCAAGTATCGATCGATCTCATATCGATCTCCGGCGAAGATCATCTTCTCTCGAGCATCTTCCGAAGCCGTGGAATCCCACCGGAGTATTATCTTCTCAGCTGACTCAAACGCAACGACGTCGTTTCCCGGTGGCTCCATTTTAACCTTCGAAATTTCGGAATCTCGAAAATAATTTGTGAGCTTAGAGAAATAATGAATGAATGATAATGAGAAAATTAAAATTGGAGGCGAAGGTGAATTTGAGAGTTTTTTTTTTTTTTTCTTCTTTTTGAGAAATTAAAGTGATGAATTTGTATTTGAATAGGTACTAATAATAGTGTCTGAAATTTAAAAATTATATATTTTCTCTACTGTTTGAATGAAAATGGACTTTTGAAAAAAAGTACTAAAATTAATGATTTCACCGGCGGAGGAATCATTTGAATATTCCGATGGCTGATTCAAATTGCTTTTATCTTTAATTTTAGAGGATAAAGTAAAACAAAGAGAGTTTATTAGTTTCGTCCCGAAATAGAATTTAATTCTTCGTTTTTATAAAAAATTTACAAAAAAAATATAGGAGCAAGCTTGTGACACGTTCACTAAAAAAAAAATCCCTTTGTACCCAATCATTTATTAAAAAAAATTGATAAGCTTAACACAAAAGCAGAAAAAGAAATAATAGTAACTTGATCCCGGGCATCTACCATTATACCCACAATGATCGGTCATACTATTGCTATCCATAGTGGAAAAGAGCATTTGCCTATTTATATAACGGATAGTATGGTAGGCCACAAATTAATCACAATCTTAAAAAAAAATAAAAAATTGACTAATTGAACTTAAATACACTCTTCATTGGATAACATGAGTGAAATATATTTTAGAAGTATTTTCAACACTTCTTTTGACTTTTTATTAAGAGTTTTATATTTCTACAAGAGTTTGAGACCATTTGATATGTCATGGGGTAGATCGGGTGTATCTAAGTTGAGATAGTCAAGTATAGAGGTATTTTTAAGGCTGTCAAGTTCAAAGGTGTTCTGATACTTCTCTCTAAAATAAAGATAAAAAAAGTAAAATAAAGAGAGAAATATTGAAAACACTTATAAAATTCAACACTAATTATTAATTTCATCTCTAAACTATTAACAGCCTTAAAGAACACTATTTTACTTGACTAACTGAACTTAAAATACACCCTCTATTCTGCAACATGAGTAAAATACACACCTAAAAAAATCTCGTTAAATTTAGAAGTGTTTTCAAAACTTCTCAATTATTAAGAGTTTCATATTCCTACAAGAGTTTGAGACTATTTGCTATGTCATGTGACATATCAAAAATATATCTAAGTTTAATTCATCAAGTAAAAAGATGTTTTTTAAAATCATCGATGATAATATGAAGACGAAACTAATAATTTATCTTAAGATGCAAGGGTATTTTTAATGCTCCTTCATATGAAAAAAATGTTGTCGTGGGGGTACTTCTCCATATGGGTGGGAGGGGGGGGGTGGAACTTTTGTCCTATATATGCGCATACTCTTTTTACTAGACAAAAACATAGGAAATATTACTCATAGGAAATATTACTCATATCCTAATTTTTTATGTGGCTCAGAATCAAATAATTTATTTTTAATAATAAATACAAGAATTTTTAATTTTAAAAAATAAAATTTATATATTTAACAATTATATAAAAATATTATTAATCATAATAATTATAATTTAAGATATATTACAAAAAATCACAATAAAAAAATTATTTATTTAAATCTCAAATTCAAAATGTGCCA
>JAJOOS010085567.1:0-34969 GCA_029582725.1 Solanum chiquidenum
AAAAAAGTTTGGGGGGGTAGGGAGGTGTAAAGGGGAGTTATGGGGGTGAAAGAGCCGTTGGTGGGGCCCAAAAGCCGTTGCCCAACGGCTCTCAACGGCTATAATTAAATTATTAAATTTTTTTTTTTTTTAAAAAAAAAAACCGGACCGGACCGGAACCGGTACAAACCGGACCGGGACTAACCGGTAAATTCCGGTTTCCGTCCCGTTACCCCTACCGGACCCGCTACGTTCCGGACTAAACCGAAACTAACCGGAACCGAGACGGAACTGGTAACGGACCGGAACCGGAACCGGCACCTCCCGGTTCCGTTGCCAGGCTTAGTTATGATCATGTTAGGAATGATTTTAGGTGTTTAGAAGTAGCTTAGAGTAGTTAGAATTGAAAAGGAGTGAAGGTGCACTTTAAACGAACTCAAACGGGATAACCGATTGCAAACTGGACGGGGCAGGAGACCTGGGGCGGCGTGGAGCGCTAGGCCCTAACATTCAGAGACTACTTTGGGGCGCTCTGGCTGGAGCGACGCGCCAGGCCCCAACCCAGAAGACGCGACGAATGTTTTTGCTCGTTTTCTCACCCTAACTCGCCTAGAATCGAATGGTTTCTTCCCCAATCAGTTAGAATCAATTACTTAACATAAGTACACTCTAATCTACTCAATACAGCCCTTAAAACACTCACTTTAATCTCAAGAAATCATCAAAAACCCAATACAACAATATTTAGAAAGAACTTCAAGAACACCTATCAAGAACTTAAATCCTTCAACTTTTTGAGAATGAAACTTCGCTGAAAATAATATGTTTGGCATGTGGGTGAACAAACCCAACACAATGGAAGCTTACATACCTCTTAGGGATCAAACCCATGGTGAAAATCCGCTACAACACACAAGAATCTTGACGAACGCTTGATCCTCTCCTCTTTTCTCTTCTTTTCTCTTCTTGAACTCTCAACTAAAACCATAGATGTATTTTAGAATTATAAAACTGAATCTAATAGGATTAGACCCTTAAAACCTTACTAAAAATGAATTAAATCTGATTTGGTAAGGAAAAGACCAAAATACCCCTTGCTATTTTCGGCTAACTTTCCTTAACTGGACAGCCTAACTTAAAAAGGCCATATCTCACTCATCCGACCTCAAAACTTAGAAAACTCGGTGGCGTTGGAAATATAATTCAAAGGTATTTCCTACGGTAACTGGTAGAATACCTAACTCATCCTGAGCTAGGAGTTATGGTCGTTTGAAGTCAACCCAAAACTCATACTTAGCTTAACTTGCAAAATTTCAGATTTTTGCTATTTCCAATCTAGTTCTTTTTCGAACTCAAGGTGCTACATCTATTGACTTTAACGCTTAGGAAAATATAGATTCCTAGGTAAAAACATACTCACTACGAAGGATGGTTCGAGTCTTAGCTCAAAAATTTTCTATTTCAAAAATGGTCCCTTAACTATACACTTAACGGATTTAGTCCTTTAACTATTCAAAAACTTATCAGCTTTGGTCCCTTAACTATGCACTTAATGGTTTTAGTTCTTTAACTATAAACTTACCGAATTTAGTCCTTTAAGTATTCAAAAACTTATTAGGTTTGATCTTTGTGCATTTTTAATACAAATAACTTAGGTTTATGCTTTGATGAATTTCCCACATTCTTGGAATTAATTTTTTTGGTTAAATCGCTGAACTCGAAGCTAAATATAATTTCTTAAATTCTTTCATAAAATAATGCATTTGAAATCAAAGATAGTAATATTTTCTTGAAATATTTCTTGAAAATCTTAAACTTGCTTCTTTCATGAAAATAATGCATATGAAATATTAGCACTAGATTTTTAAATAACTTTGCCTAAACAGAGATCCATGTGGTATATTAAGCATGAACCAAGAATAAAAAATTATCAATGATGTGAAGTGCCATAGTTTCGATAATGAAATCAAGAACCAACAATATTAAGTAGAGAGAATTCAAAAATTATGAATCGTGGGGTAAAAACCTACTTTGATCTTACTAATTGAAATTGTAGATGTTGGGCGTGAAGAAGAACTAAGTTCTTCACTGTGATAGTCTTACATACCTTTAACTCTCCATGAATCTTGAAGAAGATTGTAACTTGAAGAAGAACGATCAAGAAATCATTTCTTGAGATTCTTGAATTAGTTTCTTGAAAATTATATGGCCACTGGTTAAGATTTCTATTAATGATTCATGATTATATGAAGAAATTTGAGTTGGAACGATTGAAATTCTTGGAGAAGGACTTACGTTGAAGAAGAATCTTGAAAAAGATTCGAAAAACCTTAATTGCTTGGAAGTTTTATGCTTTGATTTTCCTTAGAGTTTTGCCTTTGAGTTTGAGAGAGGAGAAAGACGAATTAGGAGATGTAAATATGATTGTTTAGGGCTTCTAGGAGTTAAGAAATTCATTTTAGGGTTTTCCTAGGGGTATAAGGACGTACAAAAATGACATTTTTAGTACTTTCCCGTTGGCCAAAATATAACTACATTTGCGTCATATTAGTAAAATGATCATAACTCTTTACTCCAAACCCCAAATGACTCAAACTTGGTGGCTTTAGAAAAAAGACTTGTATATCTTTAATTTGATATGTTATGGTCGACCTTGTTGACACCCAATTTTGGCTTTCCACATTTAACTAAAGTAAAAATAATAATAATAATAATAATAATAATAATAATAAAAATAATAGTAATAATAATAATAATAAAAAAAAATAATCTATGTTATGAAATTTTTGTAGTAATAGGAAAAGATTTTTAATTATTTATTTTATTTCATAAATATTATTTCTTATAAAAAATTAAATATATTACATAAATATTACTAATTACTTTCTCATTTATTAAATTTTACGTCAAAAATAAATATTGTTCTTAAGGGTTAATTCGATTTTTCTAATTATATATATAATGTCTATTATTACAATAAACATTTTTGACAATTTTTTTTAAATTTTTTTAGGAAGGCTTAATTAATTAATGAGTTACTAATTTATATTAATTTTATTTTTTTAAATGACTAATTTTATCAAATAAGCTAGTTTTGCAAAATAATTATTTTTAATTTAATAAATTATGGCTAGTTAATAAAGAAGAGGTTATAATTTAAATGAATTTAATTTGAGCAATTTTGGCAATCCAAGTCCCCTTAAACCGGCCAATCCGTGTATGCCTCGTAGGTGAGCACATTGATTGTGCTTCTTAACTTTTAATCTCAACCCTCTATTTTAATCCAACGGCTTTAATTAATTCATCTTTTTTTATATAATATATATATATAACCTTTTTTTATTTATATTTTAATCCTTGATTTTTATTAACCGTCCGATCAAGCGATCGTACGACCGAAATTAAACCTAAGACTTTTAGACCCCTACACCGCCCTACTCTTCCCAAAATCACGTTCATCCTTGCCTTCTCCAAAGAAATCAAATCAACGCCTCTTCATCTTCAGAGAAAAACTCAGGCTCCTCTCCCATCACGCCGCCCACCTTCTTCTTCAGGCTACTCGCTAGCTAGCTTTCTCCATAGACGTCAGAGCATCCTCTCCCATCACCACTCCCCCACCCCTTTCGTCAGAAGAACGACTTTGGCCGCCGGAAAAACGCCTTATCAATCACTCAATCCTCTCAAATCCGCCTGAAAAGGCGATTCTTGGGGGATTTTCTCCCCCTTAATCATTAGTCCTCCCATTTTGGCTTATTTTGAATTCTTGAGGCCAATAGAGGTTACGATTTGGCTATAAAAGGAGCCATTTTGTTCCTTCTGAAAAAGGGAAGAAATCATCGGAGAATAATCCGAAAATCCAACAAAAAATCTAAGGAAACCAACAAGGATCCGAAAATCATCTGAGGAACAAATTTTACGGTGATCTTTTGTTCTCTGTTTTTCGTTCTTCTTTGAGTTTGAAGTTCGAGTTCAAAGTCGAAATATTTTGACGTCAAAGCTTAGTTTGCTGCCCAGAACAAGGTTCGCATCTTTCTTCTATTTCTTTTATATATATTCGAATATGTGAGCGCCCAATGATCTATTAAGTTATGGAATCCTATATTATGTTCACTATGTGATAAGTTGAAGTCCATGATGAGCTATTGGTTTAGTAAATTTGTTTTGTTTTGTTTTCGTTGCATGATTTGAAGTTAGGAGAAGAGGTTACTCCCTAGTAAAATATGAGTTATAGTTTAACCGTAGAAACTAAGGGAGTTAGAATTTTTTGTTTTCTAATGTTTCCAGGAAGTTCAAAGGGGGGGGGGGTATCACATTTGTTTCTTTTCTTGTATGTTCAAGCTGCTAATATAATTTGGAATTATTCAATGGAAAGAATATTTAGAACCTTGAAGCCAATATCTTGTTTCATTAACCATTTTGAGCTCAAAATAATCTCGATGTCTGTATGTTTATAAAATTGGGACAAGTAACAATGAGAAGAAGTCTATTGATTTTCTTACAACATGAACTAGTGTTTAAACCCAATGATATATTCTTGTGCTGCTTGTTTATGTTTCTCTCGAGTGCGGAAACGAAAGATGTGTCATAGGATCAGTGTTGAGATTAGTCGAGTGGACAACCCTGTTATGGCTAAGTTCAGTGTTAGTTCAAACTCTCCTTTTCTTTGCTTTTAAGTAACAACCGCCCATGAATAGATATAATATATGGATCTCTTAAATCGAATAGTCTTAAATGTTTATTAATAAATCTGTTCTTTTATGCTTAGCTTCTCAAAATCTTGGTTGGGTCCTAATAATTATTTTGTCCTCATAAGATCAAAGAAATAGTTGAAAGTCTTGTTTTATTTTGGAAACTCGTTGTTTTGTTCATATGCTCGAGAAGTCTTTTTTATTTATTTATTTAGAATAAATAGTTTGTGATGTATTTAACATAGTTTTCTTAAAATAAATATATAAATTCTCTTGTTCACTTGCTTAAATGGCTTTAAGAAACCACCATAAATCGGTATTAATGTTGTTGAAAGTTTCTTTCTTTCCTGACAGAGGCAAAAGTCCAAGTCCCTTCGTGTAATTAGACTACTTTGGACCCTATGAATAAAATTCTTCCCTGCTTTTAAACCCCCTTTTTTTTTAGCCAAAATGATGGACAGAACACTCGATAATACGTTCGTTGCTTCTTTCGTTCATTTCGATACTTCAAACGGACATTAACTCATTAACAATAGGGCATCATACAACATTAGTTTGGAATGCAACTGATATGTTGCTTTGGTTAACTGATAATATGAAATTATTCCGAGCTCATTCACATATGCAATATCGACTCTTATCTGTAACTTTTTTATTCTAGCTGTGGAAAGTTGTTTAAACCTTTCAACCATTATATAATAATTGAGTAGTCATACGTAAGTTTGAAATCAACCTCTTTATACTAATACATGTCGTCTGCCATTAGAATTTGTGTGTTAAATTGTTTTGGAAATAAAAAACAAAAAGATCTTTAAATTGTTGCCTGTAATGGCTGAATTGTTGTCTGATTTTGCACACTGTTCTTCTCTGGAATATGGTCCTGTTCTTCCTTCTCATTAGAATATGATTTGTACATATGAATATCATCTCGTGTACATGTGTACTTTTGCTGTTTGGATTTTATTTGTTCGGGTGCAGGACATGGTATTAATCCTTTTCTTTTCTTTATTTCACATGTACACTCGGGAGCGCATTTGGAGTTAGTATATGACTCCATCTCTTCCCAAACCAGAGAAGCGACTAATAGCAGCATAAGCTCGTGTCTAGCAGCCCATTTAGCGTCGAGCGCTTCCTCCTTTTTTCAAAGCTTCTCATTTCTTTTATATATGCATACATTAATATTGACTAACATTTTACACGGTGTTTTGCGCTTATATTTATATTTTCTTTATTTGTGTTCGACTTTGTAAACCAACCAAGAATGGTAGTAAGACG
This sequence comes from Solanum chiquidenum, assembly GCA_029582725.1. Classification (NCBI taxonomy): domain Eukaryota; kingdom Viridiplantae; phylum Streptophyta; class Magnoliopsida; order Solanales; family Solanaceae; genus Solanum; species Solanum chiquidenum. The sequence continues at coordinate 5,943 of JAJOOS010085567.1, forward strand.
TAGTCATTAACCTTCCCGCCCTTTATAGATATTGGGTTTAGTATAGTCACTTGGCTTAAATCATTGCTTTCTAATTAAGTTTGTTTGTTACTCAACATTTTTTAGTTATGAGAGCACGAGTTTTTTTTAAAGAAGTTTAACTTGGAAATAATGTTTTCGAATGCCATGAATCTATTTTCAGATTTCTCTTTTAAACACGTGTTTCAAGTGTAACTTTGGGTAGATTAAAGTGCTGATTTCGGTGGTTCAAAGTGCAGATTTTAAAGTTGAAAGAAGTGCAGATTTTAAGGTTAAAGATATCACTTTTCTTTAGAGCTTAAGTGTGGTATATCGAGCCACAAAAAAACAGCATTTTGAGCTAAAAAAATGCAGCGTTTTGAGCTCAAAAGGGTACAGAATTTGAGTTCAAAATGTGCATGATTTGAGTGTAAAAGTGCAGGTTTTGAGGCCCAAAAACAACCCTTTTGCAGGCTGTTAAGTGTAATTTTTAGCTTGAAAATTGTAGTTTTAATAAGAGATAAAATCTGGAGTTTCAACAACTTTGTCCAACAGATTTTCTAAGTGTAAAATGTGCAGATTTCGTTAGTTTAAAACCCATTTCTTTTAGGTCCTAAGGGTGCAGATTTTAGGTGCAAAAATGTGTATTTTTTGGAACAAAAAATGCTTTGTTATGAGAGTTATATGATGCAGATTTTGAAGTTCAAAAATGTAGATTTTTAGCTTTAAAATTGCAGTTTTTGAGTGTAAAAATGCAGCTTTAACATGCTCTACAAAGCAGTTTTTTTTAGTGTAAAACATGTCGTCTTTTCCTTAGTTTTCGAACACCATTTTGTGGGATCTAAACATATAAATTTTTGGAACTAACCGCTACATTTTGAGAGTTTAAAAGTTTCAGTAGTTCGAGTCTAAAAGTGCTTGAAAATACTACTTTCGAAAGGAAGAAAAACTTGATTTTAGAAGGCCAAAATTGATGTTATAAGGCTCGCTAGAGTTGCTATTTTTTTTTAATCTTGAAAATATATGGCTTAAGTTATTTGCTTCGAGAAGGACCAAAATATTTATTAGCTTTATTTATCAAATCTCACTTAGGACCTTATGTCAAGGAAAACTTTTATTTTTTCAATTAAAACTCCCAAATGAATTTGAAACTAGTTTTAAAGTTAAAATGATTATCTTTAGAAATACATAAGGCAAAAGTTATTACCTTTTAGAAATATTCCTTTTTAAGAAAATAAGTAAGGAGGTGGGCCTATATATTGTATTAACAAAAATAAATGTTACTATAGAATAAGTCCCAATAGCTTGACCTATTTTATATTCTTTACGCCACCTCCTTTTATGAAAATACTTGCTATTGTCATTTAAAAAAAAAAAACAAACATTACTAAAATATTTTATACTTCAAAATACAAGGTACATACATATATATGTCATACGCAGAAAGGGACAAATTTTATACTTCTTAGTTTTTCTCTATAAGTAACTTATTATTCTGTTACACTTCATATAATTTTTTCTCATATCTACTATCACTTTTACAAATGACACTTATTTTTATATAATTTATAAACCCCTACACTTTAATATACACATTATTTTACTACATAGGTGCAGTCGGCTATTATCTCATTTTATTTTTCTTTATGTCTTAGTTCTATATATAAATAAAACAACAAATTTTCCTATCATTTAAACTCAATATTTATTTTGGATACATTTTAAAAGACATATCTATATTTTTAAACATATAAAATTGTCATACCTTTTTAGTACATTTATTTATTTATTACCGTATGATAAACATACTATTATAATTTTATTTAATAGACATATATATGTCGTACCTTGTATTTTACTCTTTTCTTAAACTAATAAAATGTACTTATCATTGATTTTAAAGCAACTAAATAAACAAGTTTTTCTAATTATATTTTCCTAAATTGAGTTTAAGGACTATCTTCGGATAGGCTCTGAGGGATGCTTAATACCTTCCCCTCGAGTAACCAAAACTTTTACTCAGAATCTCACTGGTTTTGTAGATTAAAACAGAGTTTACATTCACATATTTTAAAAATGATTTTCCTAATATATTCCTTAAAATTTAGGTGGCGACTCTAAAACAAAAAATAATTTTTCCAAAATCAGAGTGTCAGCCATATTATGTTGTGAACTATTTCGACCAGTTCGAAATAGGGTGCGACAAACCTAACTCATAATATTCTAACAGATATAATAGTTTGAAGTTTACCCAAATAAAATCTTATATCGAAATTCAATCTGTAAAGAAGCTTTCTACTCAACTTTGTGTTAGAGGATTTTTATGACTACTTTAATTCATCGTCAAATCTCTTTCCACACTAAGGAATTGACTTTAATTCATCGTCAAATCCTAAAAGAGTTGTTGGGTCGTGTATAAAACCTGTTTTGTGAAAAATGGGGCGCGACAGAATGAGGACTCTACTGGAGATATATCTAGGTTCTTACCATTATGTGTTTCATATTTTATGTGGAGTTTATTTATTTTGTGGTTTTATTTCCTTGTTTGTCAAGTGTTATTATCATGTCTAAATCATTATTTGCTTTCCGTATTTACTTGTTATTTGCTTTTCTTTTATTTTATTTCATGTTTAATCCTCTTCCCTTTTCCTAATTTGTTTGTTTCCATGTTATCCATTTCCTTATTTATTTGATTTTCTTCCCTTTGTCATTATTTGTATGTTTATTTTCTTTATTTACTGCTTTCCTTAAAACTATTTATGTGCTATTGTTTTTTACCTATGTGATAAATGGTACCACTTTGATAAATGTCATTTCGTTCATACTTGCCCCAATTGGGAACCTCTTTTATTTTTTATTTCTCGTGATGTTGTGCCTTTACTCCTCTCACAAAATCCACTTCAAATACCCTATATTAGAGAGTCGACATATGCGTTGGAGAAGCAGATAGTCTTACTACCGTGGAACCACAAGCCTTCTAGCATGAACCTCTTCAAGTTTGTGTCTATCCAACTCTTAGAAATCTTAATTAGGTCATACATGTTGTGTAAAACCTAGGTGGTTTGACCCTTGATGTCAATCCACACTATTCGTAGTCACCCTAAGGTCCCAACACCCTTTAGACAAACTACGTACTACATGCCAATATGAACATAACAATTAATTTAAGCTAAGTTATGCCAAATGGAGTTTAAAATTTGTTTGTTATTTTGTTTGCAAAGTCATGACCTCTCCATGTTCCGTCAACCCGCAAATGATCGTAGAAGTAAACTACAAATTAAGAGATTGGTGTAACGATGTCAAGAAAGACCATGAAATAGAGATTCGTCATTTGTTGGGCGGCCTTACTTTCTTCATTTTGTCATACCGGACTGTTACTGTTGTAATTTTGGGACCCCACAAGGATGGTCTTCAAATTTAGTAATTTCGAATTGGTACCTACAATCGAAGAAATTAGTGGCTTCATTGATTTGTCGTACCATGAGTGTGAAGTGATTATACCCTATAAGCCATCATCGAGGGAGTTTCTAGAAAGTCTGGGGATGAAGTACAATCCAACATTAATGATCTTGGGTGGATTTCTTTTGACTTTTTATATTCATGCTTCGGCCATGAAGGTAGTTACTTTTCTTTCTATGAGGAATTTGAGTGCTCCGCCGAGAGATGGGAAAAATATCACGTGAATGCCTTTGCCATAGCATTATTGATTCTCTAGTTTTTCCCAAAGAAATAAGAAAGATCGATACTCATTTGGGGTACGTGGTTCGTGCATTAGTGTAAGGAATGGACGAACCTAGGAAAACTATAATGCCCATGATAGTAGAATAGATCATGAGACTTCATGAGGAGTCTGTCTGCATGTGTCAATAGTAGAATATTTTTTGAAGGATGCAATTTTTTGCTACAATTGTGGGCCATCAAACACTTCTATAGATGACCTGACATGATAGATCTTCTCAATGGTATGGGCAACAAAATTGATAGTCATCCAATAGGAATGGAAGGTTTCACCACTTCTGTGGGATTCATAGATTGGCATATTTTTTATAGAACTCAACGGCTATCACATTCAATGAAAACTCTATTGGTTATCCACCCCATCGTGTCATGGTAAGAGATGAAGAACATTATTTCATTGAGCTTATTGGCTTAAAAAGCGCCCAATCATATGCTTCTCTTTGAGTACTTCGTCAGTTTGGACAAGTTCAAGTGATACCACTGCGATCCAATAAGGATCATTATAAGTATGACTTTGGACAAAATGATCCAAAAGTCTATAATATACTTCGAAGATGGGAGAGGGTGATAACTATAGATATGGGTGCACGATGTTCCTTCTGTACATCTGAATACTACATGTGGATCCTCAAAGAGACTAAGGATAGAAAATTAAGTGAAGAAGGATATTATGGGCTCGCCAATGAAAGAGAAAATATGGGAACACAACTTGTGGAACCTTGGGTATGAAATCACTCCATATACAAGAGGGCAAATGGTTCCAAGCTCCTAGAATCGATATCTTCGAGATTTCAAAATTTTAGGATAACTTTCCCATGTTACCCCATTTTCCCCTTAGTTTATCTCTGCTTCTATGATATAATAGTTTAATTTTTATTCAATAAATGAAAGTTTGTTTCTTCTTTATTATCCTCTAACCTAAACTCCAAATTGGCGAATAAGGCTTGAATTAATCATTGTGCATCACTTATTTGTCGTTTTAGGCCTACCTCTGGATCAATGAGGCTCCTTGCATTTTAGGGTGTTTATTTTAGAAAAATAATGTGCTTATTATCTCATTTTTATGCGATGTTCTAACTTGGTTTTCTATTTTTGTTTATCCCTCCCCAACGGTTGATCTGTAGACCATGGTTTACCACACACGATTAAAGGGCTATCTTCCTTCACCTCCTAGTGATAATCATCTTCCTCTTTCCTTTGCGATTCTCACTAGGAGAATAAGGAAGAACACCATTTGATTGGGTGTGGTAAACTATGGTCTACAGATCAACCGTTGAGGAGGGGTAAACAAAAATAAAAATCCAACGAAAACCAAGTTAGAACATTGCATAAAAATGAGATAATAAACACATTATTTTTCTAAATTACATGCCCTAAAATGCAAGGAACCTCGTTGAGCTAGATGTAGGCCTAAGACGACAAATAAATGATGAACAATGATTAATTCATCAAGTCTTATTTGTCAGTTCGAAGTTTAGGTTAGATGATAATAAGAAGAAACAAACTTTCATTTATTGGATATAAATTAAACTATTGCATCATAGAAACAGAAATAAACTAAGGAGAAAATGGGTTAACATGGGAAAATTATCCTAAAATTTTGAAATCTCGAAGATATCAATCCCAGGAGCTTGGCACCATCTGCCCTCTAGTATATGGAGTGATTTCATACCCAAGATCCACAAGTTGCATGTCCATATATTTTCTCTTTCATCGGCGAGCCCATAATATCATTCTTCACTTAATTCTCTACCCTCACCCTCTTTAATCCATATGTTGTATTCAGGTGTACAAAAGGAACGTCGTGCACCCATATTTATAGTTATCACCCTCTCTCATCTTCGAAGGATGTTATGGACTTCTGGATCATTTTTTCCAAAGTCATACAATGATCCACATTGAATTGCAGTGGTATCACTTGAACTTGTCCAAACTAACGGAGTACTCGAAGAGGAGCATATGGTTGGACGTCTTTTAAGCCAATAAGTTCAATGAAATAACGTTCATCACCTCTAACTATGGCACGGGGGTAGATAGCCAATAGAGTTTCCATTGAATATGATAGTTATTGTGTTCTATCAAAAATATCTGTCAATCTATGAATCCCACAGGGGCGGTGAAACCTTTCATTCTTCTTGAATGACTATCAGTTTTGTTGCCCATACCATTAAGAAGATCTATCCTGCCAAGTCGTCTATAGGAGTGTTCGATAGCCCACAATTGTAGCAAAAGGTTGCATCCTTTGAAAAACATTCTATCATTAACACATGCAGACAAACTCCTTATGATCTCTGCTAATATCATTGACACTATAGTTTTTCTAGGTTCATCCTTTTCTTGAGCTTATGCACGAACCACGTACCCTAAAAGAGTATCGATCTTTCGTCTTACTTTGGGAAAAGCTAGAGAACCCAATAATGTTATGGCAAAGGAAATTACACGATATTTTTCTTATCTCTCGGCGGAGCACTCAAATTCCTCATAGAAAGAAAAAGAATTACGTCATGGCCGAAGCATGAATAAAAAAAGTTGAAAGACATCCAACAGGATCCAAATAGGTTAATGTTGAATTGTACTTCATTCCCAGACTTTCTAGAAAGTACCTTAATGATGGAATATAGGGTATAATCATTTCACACTAATGGTACGACAATTCAATGAAACCAGTAATTTCTTCGATTTTACGTACCAATTCAAAATTACTAAACTTGAAGGCCATCCTCGAGGGGTCATAAAATTGCAGCAAAGCCCTAATCAATTGACGATCTAGTATGACAAAAATGAGGAAAGGAAGGCCGACCAATAAATGACAAATCTCTATTTCATGGTCTTTCTTGATATCGTTCCACCAATCTCTTAATTTGTAATTTACTTCTACTACCATTTGTGGGTTGACGGAACATGGAGAGGCCATGACTCCGCAAACAAAATAACAAACAAATTCTAAACTCCATTTGGCATAACTTGACTTAAATTAATTGTTATGATCACATTGAACGTAATATGTAGTTTGTCTAAAGGGTGTTGGGATCCTTTAGACGATAGGGTGGCTACTAATAGTGTGGATTCACACAAAGGGTCAAACCACCTAGGTTTATACAACATGTATGACCTAATTAAAATTTCTAAGTGTTGGATAGACACGGATTTGAAGAAGTTCTATGCGAGAAGACTAGTGGTTCCACGATAGTAAAATTATCTGCTTCTACCACGCATATGCCGACTCTCTAATATAGGGTATTTGAAATGGATTTTGTGAGAGATGCAAAGACACAACATCAAGAGAAGTAAAAAAATTAAAGAGGTTTCCAATTGGAGGAAATATGAACGGAATGACAGTTATTAAAGCGGTAACATTTAGCACGTAGATGAAAATCAGTAACACTTAAACAATTTTAAGAAAAGCAATAAATACATAAATATTAAATAAAAGAAAATAAACATACAAACAAATAATGACAAAGGGAAGAAAATCAAATAAATTAGGAAAGGGGTAACAAGTAATCATGGAAACAATCAAATAAGGATAATGAAGAGAATTAAACATGAAATAAAACAAAATAAAAGGAAAGTAAATAGGGAAAGCAAATACTGATTTTGACATGGTAATAACAAGACAAACAAGGAAATAAACAAATAACCCACAAAATAAAGAAACTCTACATAAAATATGAAACATGTAATGATAAGAACCTAGTTATATTCTAAGAAGAGATTCGTCATTCTGTCGCGCCCTATTTTTCGTTAAACGAATATTATGGACAATCTAACAACTCTTTTAGGATTTTTTAATAAAAAAATCATCATCTAATGAATTAAAGACGCGTTAGAGCACCTAACTAACCTGATTATTACAGGCGGGGGGGATTATTTATGAACATGCTGAAATTTATCAAATCCATAGGCAGAATATGTAATCCATTAACATTGTGAAAGTTATTAACATACTAAAGTTTATTAAAATCAAACTAATTAATTAGCATGCTAAAGTTATTCCTATAAACAAGATTTTTATGTGAATAACATGCATAATTAAATAATCAGAAAATAACTCAATAATCAATTTTAAATCAAATTTTAGCGAGCTGGTTTTAATTATTGGGCAGACTTGGAGTTAATTATTGAACAAGCTGATAGTGATCAAGTCCGAAGCAGATCAATTTTGTCCCTTTTTTAGTATGCTAAAAATTAATAAGTCAAATCCTAAATAGCATCTATCTCAGCATGATAGAGGATCAATTACTTATTTTTAATCCTATACCTGAGTTTCTATATCACAAAAAGTTCTAAAAGTATTTTTTACTTTGGAGCATGAATTCTATTCAAGCCAGCACTCTGGAATAATTAGCATATTGAAGTTATTAAAAAATCTGGTTAATTGTCATGTTATTTATTATAATCTAATTAATTAACATAATGAACTTATTCATTAGATCCTATAAACAGGGTTTCTAAATAAAAGATAAGTTACAATTAATAGTTTAAGCCTATAGGCATGATTTCTACGCCCAAATAATATACTGAACAAATAATTGAATATTATAAACATGGCATCTAATCCGAATAGCATGTTTTTAAAAATAATACAATCCTATAAGCATGGTTTTCTGAAACAAGAGCACAATATGCACTCGATTATTAAGCCTTAATTCTTACGAAACCAAAGTTGAATATTTTAATTTTAATAGAGTTGACAAGCTACACACATTACAGATATTAAAGCATGTAAATTCTAGCCGACATTAAATACATACAGAGGTGATAGGTAATACAACAGCATGCATGGTTCTTTTATTTATGATCAGATAATTGACTACCAATACACAAATAAGTTTAACAAATAAAATAAAATAACATCAGGTAGCACGTAAATTCCACTCCCCCAAATTATTTCATATATATATAGAGAGTGGAGTTACTATAAAATTATTACAAAATCGAAATAGCAAATAAAATAATACATAAAGTCTAAACACTGCTAATCCTGTCCTAGAGGCGAACTCTTCGACATCTTGAACTTTATGTTAAAAATCCTGCTAAACACAAGGAGATACCGACAAATATATAACACATAAAAGCAATCTAATATAATAAGTTAATAATACTAATTATATGGGCTATTTCATATATCTGGCAAAAGGCGGACAAACAAGCATTTATACAGGTAAAGCATAACAACAAATATAATATCACACATTGAGAGAGTAAAGTACGAAAACTGACCCGTATGCTTCCTTTTATTTATTTGCACAATAAGTATGTGAAATAACGTACCAATGCAAGACAAGATTTTAAACAAATGAAGAACACTAACCGGCTAGGCAGATTAATTAATCAGGCGAGTAAATTGTTTCCAAATAAACTTGAAGCAGCCCACTCAAAACAGAGAATCTTTTCTTTTAAAGTAGAGAGTATTTTTTTTTATGATTGTTTAAGAGTGTTATAAAAAAGTGTGCAAGGATAAAACAAAGGTCTTATTTATAGTGAAAGAAGGTCAGTCATTAAAAGGAAAATGATTAATTAATGGGAGACAAATTTCAAATCTCTATTTCCTTTTATGAAGAGAGTAAAAGTCAGAAGCGAATTTCCCCTAAAATCATTAAAGATTTTCTCAAGATAGAAGAATGAGGATCTGCCCACAATTCAATAAGGCAAGGGATATTAAATAGTAGTAGCAATTTGCATAAGATTAGGCACCAATGGAATATTTAATTAAGGGAATAAATAATCATGCTTTTCAGAGACTTATTTTTAAATTTTTTTACTATAACAAGACAAAAAGTTCATTAAGGGCATTCATCAACAATAGAATCAACTACCATAAACAGAGACAGTAAAACAAGATTTTAAACCAATATTTATGGCAAGGCTGAATTAGCATAATCAGTAAATACAACTTATTCAAGTTAACCAAGGAACCAACCAATTCAAAGTTTTAACACGATTAAAGGACTCAATCATTAATCAACAATTACTATATACCATGACGTATCACTCTAACATGTTAGCTTCCATTAATCAGTAATTTATGACATAAATAAGCCAATTATACGAACCTCAGACTATATCAAAATTATCGTAAGTAATTAAATACTAACGGGCATATTCGACGACAATTTAGACAAAGGAAAGGAGATTTCGCATTTAGACAAAGAATCAGTGAGCCAAAATCCAAAAAAAAAGAAGCAGAAAGAGTTTCATGTTGAACAGAATTCGCAATCATATTAAGTATGAATCTGAAATTGTTCAAAGGATAGATACGAATCAGGCGAAACTAAAGATCAAAATATGATAGAAAGACTCATAGCAAACACTGTAATCTTAAAGTAAGCAGCATCATAACACATACTCTTACTCAAATAGTATCCACAACGATAAGCATGCATTGGAAACCTAAAATCCGAAATTCAAACGGAGAAATTAAGAGATGTTAGGAGATAAGGAATAATAAAACAAGAACGAACCTGGACGGATCCGTCTTTAGCAAACCCAAGCCTTAATGCTTTGAGTCGACCCGACTGTTGACCGAAATCTTGGTCGGAGCGACCTCTGCTGTTATTCTCCGTTGCAGCTGCTCCGCCGGCGCCTGATGGCTTGCTGGAGTCGGGGTCGCTGTTTGTTGTTGTTGTTGCCGGAAAAAGAGAAGAGAGGAGGCGAGAGGCTTCGCGATAGCCTGGTTGCTTCGCCGGGGGAAACTACTGGTCGGAGCGGCGATCCTGCCGCTGTTGTCTCTTCGTCCCTGCCGGATTCCGGAGAAGATAAAGAGGCGGAGGGAGAATGGGAGGAGAAGTGGAAAGGGGTTCTCGCCAGTGTTGGGTTTTCCGCGGGAAACGGAGAGGAGAACAGCGGGCGGGGAGAGAGAAGAGAAGAGAAGGGAGATTCGCCGGTGGTTGCATGGGGTTTCGCCGGTGACGACTTGCCGGAGACGGTGACAGTGGGAGAGAGGGGAGAGGAGTGGTGCGGCTAGTTTTTGAGAAGAGAGGAATTAGTTTTGGGTTTTGGTCTTTGGTAGCTTAAAATAGGAAAGAAAGAGTACTTTTAATCTGGACCGTTAGATTAGAGAACTTGAACTGCTACGATTTGATTCTAGGATTTAAATCAAATGATGGACGGTGGAGATTGAAAAGAGCTTCAAATCTGAAATTGGAATAAGAATAGACAAAATTGAAATGAATAAGTGGCTATAATTGAAATAAAATTTGAATTGAGAGAGCTAGAATTGAAATGAATTAGAATAGAATAGGCTAAAGTTTAAATGATTTGGAGGAAGATTTAAGGAAATGTTATTCGATTGATAAAATTACGGTAAAATACTTTCATATAAACTAAACAAACCTAAATATTAAAGACATTTAAATAAATAAGTAAAATAATTATTTCGAGTTTAACTATCGATAAATATAATAATAATAATAATAATTACAATATTTTTTGTAAATTATGAATACTAAAATATATAATTATTTAGACAAAATTGATTAAACTTTTAAACACGTAATAAAAGGAAATATGTTTTTAAATACGTATTTAATCGAATGGCAATTCCGAAAGGATTGTATCTTTGTGGTGTGATTGTAATTGGGTTTATATTTAATTTAGTCGATAGGATTTAAACTTGAATGGTCTCGCTAACCTCTTTGCTTTCTCTTTATTTGCATGAACACTTTCGAAGCTAATTGGAGTCCTCATAAAAAACTCTCATCGTGTGAGGAGTCTCATTTTGGGACTCACCATCGTCACTTGATTTGAAAGTGTGCATCCTCTCTTCCACTCGTGTCTCCCGCTTCTCAAAAGCTCATTCAAATAGACATGGCAAAATAGCAAGGAAATCTGAAAATTTACTCCTCTCTATTCTAGTTGTTTATAATTTATGCTTGCTTTTAAGTCATTCTTTTTTGTTAATTTGTATTTTTGTGACACCTTTTGTTCTTTGGTTGATTTTTGGGCATTAACTATTTTAGTCATCAACGTATTAGTTTGGTATAGCTTTTTATAAAATTTTGTTTCATTTACCAACCCTTTTTTTAAAAAATAACTAAAAATAAAACAAAAGTAAATTGTACCAGTGTTGTTGTTTAAGTTGTCTAAGTTGTGTTTAAGAATTAGCTAAAACTTTTCACCAAAAGCTTTTGATAAAAAAAAAATGTAAAAGAGTTGTCTCAAGTTTAATATGAGCTATTGATTTCAAGTTTTAAGCAAATGTTTTCCAACTTGGTTATTCCATTCCTAAATTTTTTAGCACTCATTTCTTTAAAAATTAATTAAAGTTTGACTGGTAATCGTGTTTAACGAATTTTAAAGGATGCTTAACTCCTTTCCTTTAGGATAGCTAGAACCCTTACCTAGAATCACATAAGCTAGTAGACATTTAATATAGAGTTAATTTAGCATAAATTTAGTAAAATAGGTGTCCTAATTCACCTTTAACATAATTAGGTGGCGACTCTTTAAAATAGCATTAAAATTTACCAATATGTTATACACCGTTTTGACCTCAAGTTAAAATGGGGTATAACAAGTATTCCCAAATGTAACACTTTTACATTTAAAAGAGATAAACATCGATTTCTAAATTGAGTTATGAGTTCATAAATGTTTTCAGAGTACTACCTCTTTTAAGAGGATCTTTTGAGTAATTACCTCAAGTTGAGAAAGTGATGTAATTCTCACTACCAATGAGAACACAAATGCGGAAACAAAAAGAAAGATAGAAGAAGAGATACAAGAGAAGGAACAATTGGCAACTAAAGGATGTATTAAATCCTAAAACCTCCAATTACAATCCCTAAACAAGCACCTAATCAAGATAAATAGATTAACACAAGAAAAGGAAATCAAAAGCAACCTAAAGGTATATTAAACCTAAAGACCTCAATCGATTAATATGAATCAAGCATCGAATCTCTTACGAAGACCTCAAGGAAATTGAATCTCCAAGCAACCCCCGTTTCTAAACAAAGTTTAACAAAAGCTTTACTAAGCTCTCAAGTCTCTCAAAGGAGATCCACTTCATCAATCATTCATTTTCAAAATAATCTACCCTAAAATGAACCCAAACTAGCTATTTATAGTTTTAGGCACTTATTACATAAAGAGGCCCAAAAATGGCCCGAAATAGATAATGGGTGAGCTAAGTTGGGCTCGCCTAGTGGACTCGGCGTGTTGCCAACTAGTTCGGCGATGGAACCTTCTCCCTTGGCAGCTTACTGTAACTTTTGACGGTCTGGTGTCATCTCCCAAGCCCTTTCGGCGAGTCGTCAACTAGGTCAGCAATGGGACTCTCCATTGGAAGCTCCCTGCAACTTTTAGCGGGCTGGGGGTCATCGCCCAAGCCATTGGGCGAGGCGCCTAATGGTTTTTGCTGCTCGCCTAAAGTAGCAGCTTTAATCTTCTTCTCTGCACTTCCCCAAGCGATCTTCCATGCATGGGAACCTCTCCTTGCCATCAATACAAGCTCAAGAACCTCCATCCTTGTGAGCAATCCTTCAATACTTTGAAGTTCCTAAACTTGGTTGTGAGTGAATGACCTTGAGCCAATCTGAATTGCATCATTCTCCCTGTCTTGAAAAGGATTCGCCCTCGAATCCAAACCTTGCAAAACCATAGGGAAAGCAAATAATAACAAGATCCTCATGGCATGAGGGTTAGCGTTAGCAATAACTATTCCATTACCTTGCCAAGGATGCACAAATTTAACATATAACCAAGCATCAAAATGATCAACAAAGGGTTTGTAACCCATCAAAACAAGAGATAATTGGCTACTTAAGAAACTTTGACAAAAGGGTAGAGCGAAGGAACCAATACACTTAAGCAACCAAACATGTAAACCCTCATTGGTTCCACATTCCAACAAGCACAATTCCTCTTTGTTAAGTAGTACATGAACATTCTCATACCTAAGTGCAAAGGCATAAACAATGCTAACCCAAATTAAGACTTCATCCAATGCACTAACTAACTTCAAGAATGTAATTATTCCCAATTCATGAACGGGGTGGGGTCAAGTACAAAAGAATCCATACACAAATTGGTGAACATACCTCATTCAAGCACATAGGATCAAGTAATAACACCAAGTAAGAATCATATGAATGAAAGAAAGTGTTACTACCATACTCATCACAATTTAAACCAACACCGGGGTCAAATAGGAAGGGATTACATAGCATCGAGTCAAGGAGACCACTATTATCATAAAATATACTACCCTCAGAAGCATGAGTATCATCATATGCAAATAGATAATAGAGAAAGGTGTCATGCACCCTAGGGTCATCTAAGGTGTTCCTATATGCAAGATCACAACTAGGTTCAAGGATCCTAGCACTCATTACATCACAAGAAGGAACACACAAAGATATCATGGTGAATTTAAGATAAACTTCACCTTCTTTTGACAAATAACTCCTACCCTCAGAAGATGCACAATCAACAAGATCATACTCAAAGCAAGAGTAAATAAATGGGTTTAGGAAACTACTCTTCCCCATACACAATGTAGGCTCCTCAAGTGGATTGTAAACCCTCAAGAAGGACTTTCCATCATAGGGAAATGTGTCAACAAATTCATCGAAATGATGCATGTCATCTTGACCAAGCATCACTACACAAATGCCACAATTCAACTCATTACTGGGGTCAAATGGAAAGGAAATCCATGAATATGTATTGTACACCCCCTTTTGTCCAATTGACACTCTTATCTTCTAAAGACATACTCCACTCAAAAGCGTGAGCATCATCATATGTAAACAGGTAAAAGACAAAGGTGTCTGGAATATCAATTTCCTCTAAGGTATTTTTATAGGTATGACTACTAATAGGCTCAAAATCATTGGCCATACCATTAAGAATTGAAACACACACCAAGAAGAAGAGGTAATGGGAAAACAAATACCACCTTCCTTTTCATCACAATACTTCCCCACAAGAGTACTCTCATCTTCCTATAAGAGATTTCCATCTTTGGGAGGAAAATATTCACACCATAGTGGGTTACTATAAAAAGTATAGCTATCAAGAACTACACTATTCTCATGATTCACACCACTACGCACTTCACTTGGAGGGATTTCATCATCTTCAAACAAGATATTGTACTTAAAAAGGGAATAATCAACCACCAGGGGAGAATTAAAACATGTAAGTTCACCCTAAAAAATACATATATCATTTTTTGAAGTATTTTCAAGCTCATGATCTCTATGAGCAAAACAAGCAATCGAATCTATAACACCCCATAAATGTTTTGAGCTAAGACTCGAACCATCCTTCGTTGTGAGTAGAATTTTATCAAGGAATTTAAAAATTCTTAAGTATTAAGTTCAGGTCACTAGATGTAGCACCTTGAGTTCTAAAAATAACTAAATTGGAAAATAGCAAAATCTAAAATTTTGCCAAGTTAAGCTAAGTATGAGTTTTGGGTCAACTTCAAATGGCCATAACTCCTATATCATGATGATTTAGATGTGATACAAGATACCTTAGGAAAAATCTTTGAGTTTTCTTTCCAACGCCACCGAGTTTGCTCAAATTCGAGTTCGTATGACAGAGATATGACCATTTGAAGTTGGGTTGTCTAGATAAGGAAAGTCAAAACCGGATTTTAGAAGGGTATTATGGTCTTTTAACTACCCAATTAATTAAATTCATTTTTGTTAATTAAGTTGGAGACAAAACTGATTGGATTTAGTTTACGCTTCATAAAAATAAGTTAGGGTTTTTAAAGAAGAGGAGAAAAGAGGAGAGGAACAAGCGTTCATCGACATTCTTGTGTTTTGTTGCGGATTTTCACCATTGGTTTAATCCCTAAGAGGTATGTAAACTTCCATAGTGTTGGATTTGTTCACCCACATGCCAAACATGTTATTTTCAGCGTAATTTCATTCTCAAAAGTTGAAGGATTTATGTTCTTGATAGGTCTTCTTAAAGTTCATTCTAAATCTTGTTTTGTTGGGGCTTTGATGATTTCTTGAGATGAAAGTGATTGTTTTGAGTGTTGTTTTGAGTGGATTAGTGTGTACTTATGTTGGGTAATTGAATCTAAGGAAAACTTGAGAAAAGAAATCGATTAAAAATGATTTAGGATCAGAAAATGAGAGATGAAATTCATTGAAATTGTGCCTGGGGAAAGGCTGGCACGGCGTGCCCCATCTGCGCCAGAGAGGCTGGGGCAGTGCGTCATTTTGGAGTTCCAGTAACTTAGGGGCTGGCACTCGTGCCAGCAACGCGCCCGGGTCGTCTACCCCACCCTTTTTCCATCGTTCCTATTAATTCTAACTACTCTAAATGACTTCTAAATATCTAGGAATCATCCATAAATATGAATCGTAACCTTGACTCCATAAATTCAAATTCAAGGTAGAGTTAAGAGCCAAGTCTTGAGAGTTCTTTCGAATCTTTTTTAGGAGTCTTCTACAAATTTAAATAACCTGTTTCAATACTCGAGCAAGTGAGTATGAGAATAAGGAAAATGTATTCATGAGTCTACTTTATCATTACAAGATCCTTCATATCATGAACTATAACTCTTGAATTCATAATTCACATTCAAGAGAGAGTTAGGAGTAGAGTTCAAGAAAGCTTTTGAGTTCAATTGTGAATTCTTTGAGATCAACTATCAATTTGAGCTAAGTTTTGAGGAAGTAAGTATGAGAATGAGAAGAGTCGTATATATGAGTCCCATAAAGTTGTGGCGACCCTCGAGTCGAGTCGTTCATGCCTATAAATTCCACATGAACTCCATAAGTTCAGATCTTTGAGAGGAGTAATATATTCATGTTCTAAGTCTTGAGTATTAAGTTCCTAACCCTCCAGAGATTATATTCCTAATCATTGAACTAATACATGTTACCCATGTAGTCCTTAAGTTGAGTAGTTCATGCCCATAATTCCGCATGAACCATATGAGTCGAGAAATCTTGAGATGAGGAGTATCATTGAGTCCTTGAGTCGGGTTGTTCATGCCCATAATTTCGCATGAACCCTATGAGTTGAGAATTCTTGAAATGAGTAGTATCATTGAGGTTTTTGAGTTCTGAGTATCGAGTTCCGAGTATGGTTATTGAAAACCTTAAATTGAGTCGTTTATGTCCATCATTCGGCATGAACCCGATTTTGAGAAGTCTTTTTACAACTCTTTCTAAACTTGTTTTAAGACTTGAGCACTCAAGTTCATTTTCCTTAAAATGATATATGTGAACTAAGTATTTCCAAGAGTAAATGTTTTCACATTTAAAAGATGAGGAAACTGAGATTTCCCGAAGAGTTTTGAGCAGTTGAGTAACATCTCTTTTAAGAGAAAGATTTTGAGTAATAATCTCAAATCACAGAAAGAGTTATATTTTTAAACATATGAGCTGAGTATATTTTGGAAGTAGTATTGAGCACCGATATGGGGACGAGTTCAGATAACTCAATCTCCATAAACCATGTAGCCATCATGGGTAGAAAGGATCATACTTTTTAGATGATTTCTTAGTGTTTTTAGTATAGACTAGTGGATCCACTTAGTTGAGGTGTTCTATATGACGGCAAAGTATAGAATAGTTCTGGCAGCGTGGGCGAGATGATGTATCATCACTTAGGCACATAGTGAAGGTTGTGGGTTAGAGAAACTCCTACAGTATTATATTGCTTTATTATAAGCTGAGTTGATTTTTACTATTTTAAAACTTTTTCATATATTGCATGTGTATTGTTGCTTTATATTGAGTTGAGTATCATAAGTTGAGTATTTCGAGTTGAGTATCTTGAGTTGAGTACCTCCGAGTTGAGTATCTTGAGTTGATATGTGTTTCATTGTGTCGAGTAACTTATTGTTGAGTTTAACTTAGTTGAGAACCTTACTTCTGAGTTGAGTAAGTTTGAGTAGTTTTGAGTATCCTTGAGTATTCCTTGAGTTGAGTTGAGTGAGTGGAGAAGATGTAAGTATGTTTCATTTTTATTAACTTCAAGCTTATGTTTATTCTTTAGAATTCCCCTTACATGTTCGTACATTCCACGTACTGAGCCATTTGTCCTGCATCCTTTCATGATGCAGATACATCTATTCAGGGTCATGAACATGAGCTTCGTTGATACCACATGGAGTTCGAGTTAGCTATGGTGAGCCTCCTTGCTTTTGGAGGATTTCATTTATTTTTCAGTTGTTAGGATGTCGTGGGTCTTATCTCGACTTTCATCTTTGTCAGATAGAGGCTTTATAGATAGACTGTAGAGTTTAAGAAGTCTGTTCATTTATTTCATTAAATATTTTAAAGACTTAAGTTGCCTATTTTGGGGCTAGTTGAATATATTATATTATTCATAGTTTTTTTGAGTTATAGCTTTGTATTTAAGTTTCATGAATTTTTATTCATTTTTAAGCTTTGTATGCTTGAGTTAGTCTTCTGCTTGTAGTCAACCAGGATGAGGGTTCGCTTGAGGAGCAACAATGGTTCTTGAGTGTCGGCCAGGTCCAAGGTGTAGGCTTGGGTCGTGACAAACTTGGTATCATATCACAGAGTTCAAGTGTCCTAGGGTGTCTATGAAGTCGTGTTAGTAGGGTATTGTTTATGGTTGTGAGGGCCCCACTTCTATAAACGAGGGACTACATATATTTAAGAAAAGTTTCCCTTCTTTTATACTCTTAATCGTTCAATAGAGTTAAGTCATAGAGATTTATTCCTACTCGTGTGTTTCTCAGATTCATTCATTCGACTACCCATCATACTAGAGGTGGTTGAACAGAAAAGTCAGTCCTTTATTGATGAGTTGTTCCTAGCAAAAGTCTTGAGAAAGTCATGAGACTCCAAATGGGATTGAGAAGCCCATGAGTGAGTTAAGTGTTGAGTTTCAGAGAAATGCACTCATGTTCGTATGAATCGTGCGTTTGAGCTAAAAGTGAGTTGTACTCTTTTCCTTAAGCCTTGTTTCAGCTGAGATCCTTATGAGGAGGTATGTTTAGAGCTTGGGTAATATTTCCACCCCAAAAGGTAGCATGAGTTACGAGATTATGAGTAGTAGTAGTGAAAGAGCCCAGAGTTAGAGGAAAGTATGCAGAGGTTTAGTGATCTAAGAAAGGGAGACAGTGTTTTGACAAACTATGTTACTATAGTCATGCACTCGGTAAGTTAATAATGAGCAGTTTTCCCTTATGGGTAGTCTAAGAAGTGATGAGTTATGAAGATTCCATCATTGGAAGTAGAGTATGTTTTAGCTGGAAAAGAGTTTGTGATGAAGTGTCATTGTGTAGGTAATGACTAAGTGTAAGTGTAAGTGTTTAATAGAAGATCAGGAGTATACACGAGGTGATAGATCTAAGCTAGGATTATAATTTTGAGGGAAAGCCCATAATATTCAAAGTGTTATAGAACTAATTAGGCATTGATGTATAGTGAATGAGTGAATAGTACTAACGTTGTGAAAGGAAATGTGATAGTAATTTGTAAGTATGAATACTAAGAGGTAAGGATTGACTATTTGTCATAAGGTCTTAGTGGGCGAGTGTTTCTACAATTGTGCATAGTAGTTGTGAGTTAGTGTAGTAGGCGAGCATTCATGTTGATATTCTGGTTTAGTAATAAACATTAATCTTGAATTTTAGATGAGTGTCATGATCGAAAGAATGAAAACATAAGGGTGATGATGTTAGTCTTGAGATTTGATTTGGTAGACTTGACATAGAGTAGGTGAGGAATTGGGATGTTTGATGCAATGAATATGAGTAGTATCAGTGAGAGATCCTAACGTTTATATAAGGGTAGTGAAGTGTGGCTAAGTCACAACAGTAACAAGAGCATTAAGAGGTGTACCGAGGTAGCATGTAATCAGAAGAGGTTAAGAGAAACACCTTAGAAAAAGGTCTTAGTACCTGCTTATGGAGAGTTCGGTAGTCATGAGATAAACTTCTCCCGAGTGTTAGAGTAAAAGAGGATGTAGACCAGTTAGAGATATGGAATAGGTCCATATCTTTCAAGTATTAGCTTTAGACCTAAGGGGGAGATGATAGTACTAAGCTTGAATGTGGTGGTAAGGAGTAATAGTCTTGGGATGAGATTCCCTATAGAGAGGTATAGAACCTGAACCTAAGGATTTGGGTTAAGCTTGAATATAGTAAGAGCATACCATTAGACTCAGACCTTAGTAAGAGTAACCCCATTTCATACCCAGTCCAGTCGTCATTCGAGGACGAATGATCCCAAGGGGGAGATATTGTAACACCCCAGAATACTTTTGAGCTAAGACTCGAACCATCCTTCGTTGTGAGTAGGATTTTACCAAGGAATTTAAAAATTCTTAAGTATTAAGTTCAGGTCACTAGATGTAGCACCTTGAGTTCCAAAAAGAACTAAATTGGTAATTAGCAAAATCTGAAATTTTGCAAAGTTAAGTTAAGTATGAATTTTGGGTCAACTTCAAATAACCATAAATCCTAGATCAGGATGAGTTAGGTGTCCTACAAGATACCATAGGAAAGATCTTTGAGTTTTCTTTCCAACTCCACCGAGTTTGCTCAATTTCGAGTTAGTATGAGGGAGATATGCCCATTTGAAGTTGAGTTGTCTAGATAAGGAAAGTCAAAACCGGATTTTAGAAGGGTATTATGGTCTTTTCACTACCAAATTAATTTAATTCATTTTTGGTAATTAAGTTGGAGACAAAACTGATTGGATTCAATTTACGCTTCATAAAAATAAGTTAGGGTTTTGAAAGAAGAGGAAAAAAGAGGAGAAGATCAAGCGTTCGTCGAGATTCTTGTATTTTGTTGCGGATTTTCGCCATGGGTTTAATCCCTAAGAAGTATGTAAGCTTCCATAGTATTGAGTTTGTTCACCCACACGCCAAACATGTTATTTTCAGCGTAATTTCATTCTCCAAAGTTGAAGGATTTAAGTTCTTGATAGATGTTCTTGAAGTTCATTCTAAATCTTGTTTTGTTGGGGTTTTGATGATTCCTTGAGATGAAAGTGATTGTTTTGAGTGTTGTTTTCAGTGGATTAGTGCGTACTTAGGTTGAGTAATTGAATCTAAGGAAAACTTGAGAAAAGAAATCGATTAAAGCAAATTAGGATCAGAAAAGGAGAGACGAAATTCGTTGAAATTATGCCTGGGGAAAGGTTGCCCCCTCCATCTGCGCCAGAAAGGCTGGGGCGGCATGCCAACAGTGCGCCATTTTGGAATTCCAGTAACTTAGGGGCTGGCGCGGGGCGCCAGCAACGCGCTCGGGTCGTCTACCCCCACTCTTTTTTTGTGTTTTGCCTATCTAAGTTCTTTTAAAATGTACTAACATTTTCTATTGATTCTAACTACTCTTAATGACTTCTAAACATCTAGGAATCATCCATAAACATAAATCATAACCTTGAATCCATAAATTCAATTTCAAGGTAGAGTTAAGAGCCAAGTCTTGAGAGTTCTTTTGAATCTTTTTGAGGAGTCTTCTACAAATTTAAATAACTTATTTCAAGACTTGAGCAAGTGAGTATGAGAATGAGCAAAATGTATTCATGAGTCAACTTTCTCATTACAAGATCCTTCATATCATGAACTATAACTCTTGAATTCATAATTCATATTCAAGAGAGAGCTAAGAGCAGAGTTCAAGAAAAGCTTTTGAGTTCAATTGTGAATTCTTTGAGATCAACTATCGATTTGAGATAAGTTTTGAGGAAGTAAGTATGAGAATGAGAAGAGTCGTATACATGAGTCTTATATTGTTATGGAGACCCCCGAGTCGAGTCGTTCATGCCCATAAATTTTGCATGAATTCCATAAGTTGAGTACTTTGAGAAAAATAGTATATTCAAGTTCTAAGTCTTGAGTATTGAGTTTCTAGCCCTTATGAGATTATATTCCTAATCATGGAACTATCACATGTTACCTATGAAATTCTTAAGTTGAGTAGTTCATGCCCATAATTCTGTATGAACCACATGAGTCGAGAAATGTTGAGATGAGGAGTATCATTCAGTC
Organism: Solanum chiquidenum; assembly: GCA_029582725.1. NCBI lineage: Eukaryota > Viridiplantae > Streptophyta > Magnoliopsida > Solanales > Solanaceae > Solanum > Solanum chiquidenum. The sequence goes on from JAJOOS010085567.1 coordinate 27,636, forward strand.
CTTTAGTCGGGTTGTTCATGCCCATAATTCCACATGAACCCTATGAGTTGAGCATTCTTGAAATGAGTAGTATCATTAAAGTTCTTGAGTTCTGAGTTGTTGAGTTCCGAGTATCGAGTTCTTTGCATGGTTATTAAAAACCTTAAATTAAGTCGTTGATGTCCATCATTATGCATGAACCCTATTTTGAGAAGTCTTTTTACAACTTTTTCTTAACTTGTTTCAAGATTTGAGCATTTGAGTTGAGAAAAAGTAGAGTCGAGTTCATCTTAAAATGATATATGGGAACTAAGTATTCCCAAGAGTAAATGTTTTCACATTTAAAAGTGGAGGAAACTGAGATTTCCAAAAGTGTTTTGAGCAGTTGAGTAACATCTCTTTTTAGAGAAAGATTTTGAGTAATAATATCAAACCACAGAAATAGTTATGTTTTTAAACATATGAGCTGAGTATATTTTGGGAGTAGTATTGAGCACCGATATGGGGACGAGTTCAGATAACTCAAGTCTCCATAAACCATGTAGCCATCATGGGTAGAAATGATTATACTTTTTAGATGATTCCTTAGTGTTTTTTAGCATAGACTAGTGGATCCACTTAGTTGAGGCGTTCTATATTACGGCAAAGTATAGGACAGTTCTAGCAGCGTGGGCGAGATGTTGTATTATCACTTAGGCTCATAGTGATGGTTGTCGGTTCGAGAAACTCCCACAGTATTATATTGCTTTATTATATGAGTAAACTGAGTTGCTTTCTTCTGTTTTAAAATATTTCCATATATTGCATGTGTATTGTTGCTTTATATTGAGATAAGTATTATGAGTTGAGTATTTCGAGTTGAGTATCTTGAGTTGAGTACTTTCGAGTTGAGTATCTTGAGTTCATATGTGCTTCATTGTGTCGAGTAACTTATTGTTGAATTTCACTGAGTTGAGAACCTTACTTCTGAGTTGAGTAAGTTTGAGTAGTTTTGAGTATCCTTGAGTATTCCTTGAGTTGAGTTGAGTGAGTGAGAAGAGGTAAGTATGTTTCATTTTTATTAAGTTCAAGCTTATGTTTATGCTTTAGAATTCCCCTTACATGCTCGTACATTCCACGTACTGAGCCATTTGGCCTGCATCCTTTCATGATGTAGATACAACTATTCAGGGTTATCAATAGGAGCTTCGTTGATACCACATGGAGTTCGAGTTAGCTATGGTGAGCCTCCTTACTTTCGAAGGATTTTATTTACTTTTCAGTTGTTAGGATGTCGTGGGTCTTATCCCGACTTCCATCTTTGTCAGTTAGAGGCTTCATGTTCACTTATTTCATTAAATGTTTTAAGGACTTAAGTTGCCCATTTTGAGGCGAGTTGAATATATTATATTATTCAGAGTTCTCTTTTGAGTTAAAGCTTTGTATTTAAGTTTTATAAATTTTTATTCAGTTTTAAGCTTTGTATGCTTGAGTTAGTCCTCCACTTGTAGTCAGCCAGGATGAGGGTTCGCTTGGGGACCAGCAATGGTTCTTGAGTGTCGGCCACGTCCAAGGTGTAGGCTCAGGTTGTGACTAGATCTTCTATAAAAGATATGCTCAAAGAGTCACTCATATTCAATTGATCAACATTATTATCAGCGTCACCAAATTGAGGTTCCTTAATCACATCACAAGATTCCTCAATTAGTGAACTACACTCAAATGCAAGTTGATCAACACAATTATCACAAGATAATGAACTATCCGTCAATGTACGGGTGTCAACACTAGGTGAACACAAATCGATTTTACTAGAAGAATCAATTCGGTCATCAATAGGATCAACTAGTGTATCCACACTTTCAACATGTACATTATCAACACATGATAAAGAACATTAGGCTCACATAAAGACAAGCTATCACTTACACTTTGTTCATTTGCAATTGTAAAAGTGTTAAGTTTAGCTATTGTATATTGACGCTCGCAAGAAGGATCTTCTTTACCTTGGAATGTCACTCCCTTAGGAATGTTGGGACACCCAAAAGTACATCCATCACACCTTCAATAGTAGGTTCTTTGTTGGGAATTCATGTTCCTTCAATCATCATGCTTGTACCTACATAAGAATCCTTAAAAAGTGAAGGATAAACAAAAAGGTTAGATTGAGATGGTGGCAACCCTCTCACTTCACTCCGCTCAACCTCTCATTTTTCCACTCTAAGGTTGCCATCTTGCTCTCCCTTACTCCTCTCAATCTTTTATCTCTCATTTTTCACCTTAGGAGGAGGAAATAGATGTATCCCCCATTGATCTACAACATACTTGGACCATTTTTTATTGTTTGGAACCCTATGTTTGTTAAACCAATTGGCTCCCAAACATAAGTGACAAAACTCCATGGGTATTACAGCACACCAAACCTCCTCATAGTATTCACCGCGTGTGAAAAAGACCTTTACAAATTCGGTAACCTTACATACATCCATGGTGTATGGATAACGCCTTGATCTTCGTGGTAGTCTCAAGTAGGCTGCCGTAGATGGAGTTATGTAGTTTAGATTGCACCAATCATCGAGGACAATATCAAACCCCAAAGCTCCATAAATGTCAACCTTCATCCTAAGAACTTGTCTTCTCAGGTCAACATTATAAAGCTTGGTGTACCCATTTGGCACATACTTGAATCTCATAAGCCATTTCAATTCTCCCAATGTCAAAGGGTTGGCGTTTCCATTGAGTCTTCGAAGCTTTCATGCATGTTTCCACCAACTCAATGCAAGACCTTTGAGGTGTTCAAGGGCATATATGGATTGCTCAATGTCTCCCAAATCATGGTTTTGGAAATTCTGCTCACATTGCCACTCCCAATCAAGATACGCCTCGGGATCACACTTTTCTTCAAAAATAGGAAGACTAACCCTTTTGGTACCGAGACCCCTAACAAATCCCCCAAATCTGTCTTGGTTTCCATATCCTGACAAGTGTGCATTAACATGAGAAGTGTAGGATGTAGTATCTTTAGACATTAGAGATCCACACTGTCTTCTTCCCATATGATGACTTTGGCTTGAACTAGTGTAATCATACACACCGCTTCGACTAGGGCAAGGATTACCATAAGACAAAGAATATGAATATTCACAAGCTTTAGGGGAATCCTCCTTCTAATTCTTATATAAGAGAGCATTATACATCATCTCACCTTCATCCTTGGAGTGGGAAGTGTAATATGTTCCAACACCATCATAGGAACCATCTTCACTCTCAGAGTGGGAGTAAGATCTCTCACATGCTCCATCATCACCATAGAAGCCATCACAAGTTTCTTCGTCATCTCCATCTTCACCATAAGAGATATGATCACCATCTTCCTCATATTCTCCTCCAGAATGGTAACTCTCATTCCTATTCGGCTCTTGATCATGGCTATCATCATAGCCTCCATAATCACCATCATCATCACTTTCATAGCCTACATCATTACAATCATAGTCTCTCATATCATAGTCACATGGGTCCGAGGCTATTGATGACATGCTTCTTTAAAACTCCTTTGTACCTACAAAATGAGAAAACAAGGTTAGTAGTAAAAATTCCTCACCAACACTCGCATTTTCTCACCTTTGAATACCTCACAAATTGGCTTGGCGAATATTGAACCTTATTTTAATACAGTGGTACACAAGTGTCAATTAAGCTCTTGGTCGGAATGGATTCTTGTTTCAAGAAGGACAGACGAATCGATTAAAACAAACGGACTTGAATAAAAAAGTTAACTACGAAGTAAAACTAAAAAAAGAATACAAAGAAAGCACAAGAAAGAAAAACGGACACAAGACTAATCAACAACTAAGTAAGGACATTTACTAGTTGAAAATTAGTTTTTAGAATAAAAAGATAGTAGGAATCAAAGAAATTAGACTAGAAAGTTAGAACATGAGATTGGTCATAAAATGAAGCTCGGGTGCCCAAACTTAAACATTTTTCCTCCAAACTGAAGTTCACATCGCCAACTTACTCCATGTAGCTCGCCGAAGTACCCTCAGCTCGCTAAATTTTCCAGAGACTCAAGTTCATTTGGCTAGCTCAGCTCCCATTTGGCGAGTCACCGAGTCAGCTTTGTAAGCACGACTTAGCTCACCCAATGGACTTTCCAGCACACCTGTAGCCTCTAATTTTGCACTTATTGTGGTCCCCTTGTACTTCCTTGACGTAGTACTTGCCCCTTTTGGTAAATTCCCTTTTGAACCAACACAAGTACTCTCTTTTTTTCTCTTCCTTTTGGATCAAACACCTCATTTTGATGACTATCCTCCTTGAAGATTTGAAGATCCCCAAGAACACTATGAAGAAGACCCAAAATAAAACCCTTAAATAATTTTAGCTCGGAATTTCATGAAAATTGAGATACAAGTTCCCCTTGATGTAGGAAACAAACCCTAATACTTTTTATCTTCCAATTCCTTGCCAAAATCTTCAGATTTCAAAACCCATTTCCTTCTTTCTTCAAGTCATGAAGGACACCATGAACATGAAGAACACCAAATTTTCAAACCCAATGGATTTCTACTCCGTTCTCACCCTAATTTCATATATGAACTCCTAAGGATATATAGATCAAATCCAAATACCCAAGAGTCTACAATTTAACCTAAATCTGAAAACCCACTTGAAGTTCTTTAAGCTTCTTCAATCAATAATGGTGGATTCTTCAATCCTACTCCAAACTTCACCAAATCCTAGTCCCAAAGTCAAATAAGGTTATGGAACACTAATCTAATCTTCGAAACTTCAAACAAGACTCAAATCAACAAAATATTTTTGGGGTTTTGTTGAAAAACGTTTTGAACTCTTTTTTTTGTAACAAACCCAAGACTAGAATCGTAGGAAAAAATCTAAGCCTTGATCTGATACCAAATGATGTAATTCTCACTACCAATGAGAACACAAATGCGGAAACAAAAATAAAGATAGAAGAAGAGATACAAGAGAAGGAAAAAATGGCAACTAAAGGATGTATTAAATCCTAAAACCTTCAATTACAATCCCTAAACAAGCACATAATCAAGATAAATAGATTGACACAAGAAAAGGAAATCAAAAGCAACCTAAAGGTACATTAAGCCTAAAGACCTCAATCGATTAATCCGAATCAAACACCAAATCTCTTACGAAGACCTCAAAGAAATTGAATCTCCACCCTTGTTTCTAAAAAAAGTTCAACAAAAGCTTTACCAAGCTCTCAAGTCTCTCAAAGGAGATCCAATTCATCAATCATTCATTTTCAAAATATTCTACCCTAAAATGAACCCAAGCTAGCTATTTATAGTTTTAGGAACTTATTACAAAAAGAGGCCCAAAAGTTACCCGAAATAGATAATGGGCGAACTAAGTCGGGCTTGCCTAGTGGATTCGACGTGTCGCCGACTAGTTCGGCGATGGAACATTCTCCCTTGGCAGCTTACTGTAACTTTCGGTGGTCTGGTGTCATCGCCCAAGCCCTTTCGATGAGTCGCCAACTAGGTTGGCGATGTAAATTTCAATTGGAAGCACCCTGCAACTTTCGGTGGGCTGGGGGTCATCGCCCAAGCCATTAGGCGATGCGCCGAATGGTTCTTGCTGCTCGCCTAAAATAGCAGCTTCAATCTTCTTCCCTGCACTTCCCTAAGCGATATTCCATGCACGGGAACCTCTCCTTGCCAACAATACAAGCTCAAGAACTTCCATCCTTGTGAGAAATCCTTTAATACTTTGAAGTTCCCAAACATGGCTGTGAGTGAATGGCCTTGAGGCAATCTGAATTGCATCAGAAAGAGTTATGTTTATATATTTGATCATGAGTATATATAATTATTGGGAGTAGTATTGAGCACCAATATGGGGATGAGTTCTGACAAATTAAAATTCTCATAAATCATGTATGCCAACATGGGTAAATGATCATACTTTTTAGATGATTCTTTATTGATTTTAAGGATATCTTAGTGGATCCACTTAATTGAGGTGTTCTATACTCCGACAAGGTATAAGATAGTTCTGGCAGCGTGTTCGAGACGTTGTATCATCACCTAGCTTATAGTGATGGTTGTCAATTAGAGAATTTCCCAAATAAGAGTAAAGAGTATGTTATTGTATTTTTATACATTCATTGAGTTTTACTTCTTGTTTTATAATGTTTTAAATATTGCATCTATCATTGTTGATTTGCATTAAGTTGAGTTGAGGTGAGTATTTCTTCCAGCCTTGTTAGTCTAGTTATCTATTTTGCTTCCAGTTTTTCCCTTACATGCTCGTACATTCAATGTAATGACGTCATTCGACTTGCATCTTTTTTATGATGTAGATGTAGGTATTCAGGGTGATCAACAGGAGCTTCGTTGATACCATTAGCACTCTAACTAGCTTTGGTGAGCCTCATTGCTTTCGGAGGATTCCACATTTATATTTCAGCTTTGTTAGGATGTCGTGGGTCTTGTTCCGACATCTATCATAATATTTAGAGGCTTCATAGACACTAATAGTTGAGGAGTCTTTTTCCTATTTTCCTTGTTGATGTATTGAGACCTCGAGTCACTTAACTATGTTTATCTAAGTATTTTCAGACATCTATTGAGTTAGTCTATTGTTGAGACATTATGAGTTTATCTTTGCATTTGAAGTTCTTATTTTACTTGAGTAAGTCTTCCGCTAAGTAGTCAGCCATATCAAAGGTTGGCTTGGGGGACCAACGATGGTTCTCGAGTGCCGGCCACGTCCAGGGTGTAGGCTCGAGGCGTGGTAATGAATAATAACTACCTCTTAATAACCTGCAATTGAATTGGAAAGAGAAACTATTTGAAATTCAAAAGTGGAGTGATTGAGGTAACTGATAATACAATGTAATAATTTTAGGAGTGAAAAAAGGAAGAAAGATTATGTATTTGGGGTTGTTCTAAGTGATGTATCCAGAATGGAGATAATGTGAGTGAAAAGAGGGATTTTTGTAATTTTTTGAAATGATAGGAAATAATAGAAAATATGGTAAAAAAGGATGTATAGATAAATAATTTTCCAAGTTTTTACATGATTTTTTTATTATTGTCCTTAGATATGTATTTTTAAAACTTTATTCATACTGCTCATTTAATAAAAAATTGTGGACCAAATTATCAATATCTATAATCTAATTTGCTCAATAAAAGTTTAGAGGGCTTTGGTCTTTTATAAATTTTGTAGGAATTAAGTTGTACAGCTTCCTATGCCTTATAATTTATGATACAATTTGATACGAAAATATAGATTTTATCGTGCAAAAATTATTTGTAGTAAAAAGTGTTCAAGGGGTAAATTATAGAGCGGGGGGGGGGGGGGGGGGGGGGGGGGGGGATTTCTGT
>JAJOOS010085569.1:0-10168 GCA_029582725.1 Solanum chiquidenum
TCAACTCGGATATGTCTTTCTCCAACCTATATATAGATAACTACAATCAAACATCCCAACTATCTGACTCCCGAAAAGGAGTTATCTTCAGAAGAATATGCAAATGAATCAACTCTAAGAGAAGCTTACCACTGCCATATTATGAGCCAAAGATGCCTGGGCAGATTCCTCTGATTTAAAAACAACATAAGCATTAACACTGCAATTACAACCAAACAACCTTATCATACAATAGGAAATCGGATATAAAGAAATATACTGATTTAACAATGAGTTCAAAGAAGCAACAGTTTATGAACAAGAAAGTTTTATCACCCATACCCGTTAAAATTACAAGAAAAGAAAGGATGTCTCTATCATACCATATGCATGATCAAGTAACTTTGATATCTTAGTACAACTTACTAGACTATAATTATGAGAAGCATCATCAACAATCAATCAATGATGCCTCAATACATATTAGTTAGGGTCACCTACATTAATCCTCAGTATCCATTCCACTCTATTGGGGTACATTTAACTATTGAAAAAAAACATAATGCAGTTTAATTGTTCAGTGTGCATCAAACCTGTCCGCATTATCATTGAGTTTTTGCTTAATGATAGCAGCCTTCCTTGGAGTTGCACTCTGCCAAAAAGGGCATTTCAAATCAAAATCAGGTTCCAAGGTGAAAATATGTAGACATAATTCTTAACACGTAAAGAGCATTGATGCAAAAAATAAATAGCTAACACTCACATCAGCTACCGGAATAGACCGTATCCTCACTGATTCTATCTCTCCAAAACTCCCAAACTCCTTCAGTAAAGCCTTCTTCTTGAGCTTCAAAGGCAAATTCCCAACAAAAATTGTCCTTAAAAGTTTACTCTCATCATCAAATCCCTCATTTGAGACCATCATATCCTCTGGATTATCCATTTTCTTCCTCTTTTCCCCTACCACCATTTCTCCAATCCCTTTCTCCACCTCCTCCATAGGAACCACCCCATATCGCTTCGCCTCATACTCCGCCTCAATCTCATCCCGTTTCCTCTTCTTCTTCTTCTTATCTTTCTTCAACTCTAAATCCAACTTCCCTATGTTCCCAGAATCAGAAATTCCATCATTTGATTCCTTAACTCCTTCACCTACAGATTCCAAACCCAAAATTACTTTTTTATCCTTCTTCTTCCTCCCAGAATCAGAAACTACACCATTTGATTCCTCAATCCCAGATAAAGCAACCCTTTTCGATTTCCCACCTTCTTCCTCGTTAACTTCTTCAGCTACAGACCCAGAATCCAAATTTACTTTTTTATCCTTTTTCTTCCTCTTCTTAAGCTCTGCAGTACCTGAATCATTATTCCCAGAAACCCCATCAGTTTGATTCTCAATAGAAACTTCTACAACACCTAATTTTGGCTCTTGGGTAGCTGTTGGATTATCATTAGGCTTTCTTTTAAAGGGATTTTCGTCGGAAAAGAGTGAAGCAATGTTGGAATCTGCTGGGGTTGCTCCGAAAAGGGTATTGAAAATATCTGAAGAATTTGAGGTTTCATTGTTTGGTTGTTTTTGTTTTTGCTTATCTTTCGATTTCTTTGCCATTGAGTTACAGACAGAAGAAAGCAAAGATTTCTTGGATTGAAAAGCGTAAAAGGGGAGAATTTGGGGGTGGTAAGAAGAAGAAGAAGAAAAGAAATTGGATTTTGGAGGAAAAAAAGTGGCACTTTATTTTTAGTATAATTTAAGGTTAGTGAACCCTAGTTTTAATGTTGTTCAATATATTTCTTTCACCCTCTTCCTTTCTATTTTTTTTAAAAAATTATTGCTTATTCACATTTTTTTTTAATGACAAGACAACCTGCCGCGGCTATTCTTTTGGGTGCAAAAGGTAAACCTCTTTCTTATGCTGGCAAGAAATTTCGAAATTGAAACCTACAAATTGTTAGTTCATAATTTATAACTAAATCAAATATTAACCGGTCTCATTCTTCTACTCTTTCCCGAAAGTCTATTGACTATTCATAGTTATGACCTTGACACCAAAGAAGAGTTCGATTCAATATTTTATTTCTATCTTAGTTGATCCCGATTCGACATTAAAAGTATATTAATATCATTCTCAACGAGTCCATAAGAAGTGATTCCCAAAGTCCAAATCACTAGGCCACCCCGAAGGACAACATAGGTTATTTCTTCATTTCAATACTTTCTTCCCCTCATTCGTCAGAATATAAAGAGATAATTTTATTTTTAAAATATTATGGTGCCACACTTGGTGAGACAACCCTTTACCATTCCATCGTATGAAAATAGACCAAACTAACAAAAACTAAAACAATTAAAAAAAAAACTGACTTAATTAGTATGATTTAATTCCAACATTTGATAAACCGATTTAATTGGTTTAATGCTGATTCACTTCAATATGATCAATAAGGTAAAACAACAGATGCTCCAAGAAAATGCAATAAATGAATAGCTATTTTTACAATTATGTTTAAATTTCAAGTTGAAGTGGACAACAACCATACCTTAAAAGCAATTGGTAAACAAAAGAAAATTGATATTTCTAAGAGACAACTATAACAACATCCCAAAGGAAAATTACCTAATTAGAAAGAGTCAATACACTTATAGCAACTGTTTAAGAAAGCCTTCTATCAATCTTGTTTCTTTTTCTTCCTTTTCAGATATTCATTTGCCTATTCTCGGTCGATGATTACGCGTTGAGGAGATATCGAAACATGTTTAGCAGAATGCTCAGAAGCAGAAGCCAGGCCCTGCAACATTCTTAGAATCTCTGTAGTGTCCTCCAAATAATACTTGGCCTTGCTTGGTTTCTGGCCAACTGTGCAAGCAAACACTTCAGCAACGGGGGAAAGTGAGGCACTTGCGACAGCACTCATTATAACCTCGAACATATCCTCATCTGATCGATCATCCCCTATGCAGAGCACAAAGTCTGGTACCGTTCCTTTCTTCTGCATTGTTTCTAGGAGACGTTCTGCTACAAGACCTTTGTTGACACCCTAGGAGGTCGAAATGAACGTTCATGGCAAAAGCAAACCATCAAATTGAAGTCAGAAAAAACAAAAAGGATGAGAAATTCGAATCAGAAAAAGAGATATGATTCTAATTTTCCGACTTCAGGAAACCAAAGAAAGTTAACATGATTAATGTACTTTTATGAATGAACATGATTTATAGTGTGCAAGCTATTATAAGAAAGCATGCTTAGTTATAAAATAGAGTTGCTGACTCTTTTGCAGAGCATGTTTGAACTCTAAACACAACTTCAAATTCTCCAAATGTGATTAGTGTCTAAATAAAAACTATAAAGTTATCATATATATTAAGTTTCATTATAGAACCAATTCTTAAGGTTCAGTATTTTTGGTTTACTTCTTAAATTTACATAAGGAAGCAACTAACAAATTTTTATCACGTTATCTGCCGTAAGAGATCAAATGCTTGAAAACAGTGGCTTAAAACACTAGCTGATTTAGAGGCTGTAAGCAACTTTTATGGTCAGTAATATGTGAGAATCATGGAAGTTGAAGCAATGAGTAACAACAATGGGCTTGATTGAAGATTTTTTAGACACGGTAAAAAGGAGGTTCTCAGGTCAAAATAGTATAGACTAGAATGAATAGGATTCTTAGACGTCTTCACAATATACAAGATTCATGGAAGTGCTTCATGCGAGAAATGTGAAAGAAGACATCATACTGCTCACCTGAGGCTTCACTTCTACAATGTTCTGGCCACTCTTGACAGTAACCGGTTCATTCGCAAGAACACTTTCCAAGTGATCTAGAAGCTCTTTTGCCTGACATGAGCCAAAATCTGGATCTGCATATTGGTAATTCCAAACAAGTGTGCTTTCCTTGCTATCTATGAAAGAACCATCAGTGGTTTCTGTGTAGAGGCTCATTACAGGCTCAGCAATCTGCTTCCAATAAAAATCTACTACTGCAACACAAGTTTCCCATTTGGCATCATGATTTGGCCTGAAAAGGAATTGTTTCAGCTTTATAGAGAAAACAAAACATCAAGCACCGAGAGCAGGTGGAGACAGTTAAAGTTAAGGAAAAGCACTAATAAACTCCTCCGACCAGTTTCCCATAAACTGTGTACTGTGTGCATAGACACACAGACATCTGTAAAAATTGAAGGAGACTGCCACCTTAGGAGTAGGAATACACATATACACTCGGGCAGTTAAGATCTTCTGTTTTCACCAAGAACAATTTTTTACATTATAGAAGCACGACCTAAGTTATGGAAAGAGGTTGATTTTCATATGTTGCTATTCCCTCGAAATAACTATTGAGGTGCTACCAAAACCAAACTCTGGCAGCTTCCACCATAGAAGCGCCAAGTCCAAGTTTAACCATAATTACAACCACCCCAAGAACTATGTTGTTCTGCAGCTGGACAGCTGGTCACAAAAGCCAAAGAAGCAAATTAGTTTTAGAAACTTTGCTGTCATTAAATCAATCTGAAACACCAGCGAATTCAGCACTCCTTGAATTGATGCGTGTCAAATGGACAAGAAAATTTTGATCCTGTTGTCCCCCATCCCTTGAGAATGATTAAAGTTAGTGACATCCATAAAAGATATCCCGTAGATGGTCCCACTGAAACGTACCTTGCATGCTCAGTACTGTAGTAAGTATACTTCTAGTTCAACCTCTCAACCAGAGAAAATTGAACAGTTTAATTGGCTCTTGTAGTTAGGACTAGCTCTTTTTGAACTCAATGAATTTGTGCAAAAAGGAGTTGAAATGTCTCATGTGGAAGAGTTCAATATTTTTAACTGGTGCTTGACACAACCAAACTGACGTGAAAAAAGCAATTAGTCCTAATTATTTGGTAGAGTGGCATGGACTGATCAATATCTAATTATTGTAAGACCTTATCTTTTCCAGTGCAACTGGGATATCCTGATTGGTCTGAGAATATCCAAAATAAGAAATAAAGCTTAAAGATTGCAGTATGTTATTTGTCAGCTTAAAACATCTTAAACACCACAGTGCCTCTCCCCTGGTGGCAGAGACCACCCTAAGGCCTAAAAGAAAGTGAAAACAAGAATGAAGAACCAACGAAAAGTAATACACCAGCAAAACGAGGAACAGAAAGACTATGTCATCTACTAGTCAACTAGTAGCAGAAAGACAGATATAGAAAGTGGAATTTAGCCTCACAGATAAACTTCAACAGCAAGCTGTCATCTACCTCCGGTTTACTGACTGCATTTAGACCCAGAGTTAGATGTTTCCTAAATATTGTTAGGACTCCTCCTTATCAGGTTTCTCCTTAAGTGTTGATCAGTTCTGCTATCTTGCATACTTATTGTCTACTCTTCTGCTTAATATTTATTTGACTGATTGAAGCAAACTCTGTACTTCAGCGAGAACACTTCCCACACACGAAGTCTTGAGATTTCGTTAGTGATTAGCAACAATAATTTTACAACCATGGAACAAATCAACTTGATAATCTATCACTTTGGGGGATAACAGTAGAAATCAACACAGATAATTCCAGGATATAAAATATTTACCTCACAAAATAGCCATGCTCTGCTGCAAGCCCCAGTGTTTCACACGAAGAAAACCACTGAGTTAAAGTCTTTGTGTCTTTTCCACTAACAATGAAAACAATATTCTTTGGATCCCTGCACAAGCTGTTTAAGATACTAATAACCTCTGCATTTGGACCCTTGCTGATAGAGTTTCTGACTGTCATTGTACCATCATAATCCAAAAGGATTGCCCGGTGCTTGGTCCTTTTGTAAGCAGATACAATATGCTCAACTGACAGTTTCCGGAAGCTAGGATCCAAAGCAACCACACGGAATCCTAAGCCAAATCCAATACCCCAACACCTCCTTCTCATATGATCCCTACATGCTCTTTCAAGATCTTGCAAAAAGCTCTGAGCCCAATATGCCACATCATGAGTGCACACATATTTATAGTGCTTCTCATGCCGCATCTGCTTCTCTGCCTCGGAGACAATTAAAGCAGAATCCATAGCTTCAGAAACAGCATCAATATTCCATGGATTGACCCTTATTGCACCACTGAGAGATGGAGAGCAACCAATAAACTCAGAAACCACCAACATGCTCTTCTTTGGTGCTGTGGGGTTCAAGCCCAAGGTAGCATCCAGCTTCTCCGTTCCTTGCCGGCATATAACATATTCATAAGGTATTAGATTCATTCCATCCCTTACTGCAGTAACAAGACAGCACTCCGCAACAGCATAGTAAGCAATGCGCTCGTAGAACTGAAGAGGCTTATCAACCAGGATAACTGGTTCATATCCAGTCCTTCCAAATTTCTGGTTTATTCTCTTTACAGTTGCATAAGTTTCAGCCTGGACTTCCTGCACATCTTTCCCTCGGCCTCTGGCAGGATTTGCAATTTGAACCAACACCAATTTACCCCTCTGGTCAGGATGTTGAGAGAGTAGGAGCTCAAAGGCCAAAAGTTTCAAGCTTATTCCTTTGAATATATCCATGTCATCAACTCCAAGTAACACTGTCTGACCGCGAAATTTATCTCGTAGCTCAGCAACCCTGGTCTCTGTCTCGGGAAGGTCCAGCACTGATTGAAGTTGAACCATATGTATTCCAACTGGCAGAATCTTAATGCTAACAGTGCGGCCATAGTATTCTAATCCTATATAACCTCGTTTAGATTGATATGAAATGCCAAGCATTCTACTACAACAAGAAAGGAAATGTCTAGCATAATCAAAGGTATGAAAGCCTATCAAGTCAGAGTTCAACAGTGCGCGTAGAATCTCATCCCTTACAGGTAGAGTTCGGTATATCTCCGACGATGGAAATGGGCTATGGAGGAAGAAGCCGAGCTTCACTCTGTTAAACCTCTTCCTCAAGAATGTTGGTAACACCATCAAATGGTAATCATGAACCCAAACAAAATCATCATCAGGATTAATGACCTCCATTACTTTGTCTGCAAAGATTTTGTTCACCGAGACATAAGCTTGCCACAGCGAACGATCAAACCGACCACCAAGATCTGGAGATAGCGGAAGCATGTAGTGAAACAAAGGCCATAAATGCTGTTTACAGAAACCGTGATAGAATTTACTGAACAACTCAGGTGGTATAAAAGCTGGTACACATTTGAACGTTTCGAGCAAAGTTTGAGCCACATCATCTTGTTGACTCGAATCAATTTCTTCTTTAAGGCTGCCTACATAAATCACTTCTACATCTTCTCCAAGACCATCTTTGAGCTGTAAAAGAAGGGAATCCTCATCCCAACTAAAGTTCCATCCTTCCTCACCATCTTTTCTCCTATGAGCTCTAAGAGGGAGTTGATTCCCCACAATTATCATCCTCTCTTGAGTAACTGATGATGGAGCATCAGAAGCATTACTTCTACTTTCATCATCAAGCTCAGATAAAACCCCAGCTACAGTTGCTACCCTCGAAAGCTTCCTACCCCCTCGGCCAAATGTTGGCGAATCACCAGAAGTAAGATCTAGTAAATTGGAATATGACCTTGAAACCATTTTTTAGCTAATGAAGTATCCCTCTTTTATTTTTCCTGCAATCAGAAAAAAAAATCTCCTATGTTAAACTTATAAAATCAAGTTTTAACAGTAAATGCATGGAAATGAAAAGATTGAAAACAGAAAATAAACAAGAAACACACTCAGATCATTGACAAGGTACAAATGCAAACAATCACAGTAAAATATAACAAAGGTCCCACTATATGGTCCATTAAAGATTGATAATCATAGCATTAAAGATGAAGCCAGAAGGGAACACCCCACAAATAATTACAGCTATAAAGAAATTAAAGCAGCTTAACTAAAGCAAAAGAAGACAAAATGAAAATCAAAAACCTGAACCAAAGTTTTGAACTTTGATACAGAACCTAAACAAAAAAACAGAAATAAGTACTAACAGAAGTCTAGCCACCACCCTGGAGATGGCATACGCAGAAATCAGAGAGTAAAAGAGAAGGTTTTGAGGAACAATAATATAAAAAGCCAAACTTCCAAGAAGGATTTACCTCAAAAGGGCAACCAAGAAACAGACCAGCTACCCCACATGTTAAAAGCCTAGCAAGAAATATTGAAATGCAACAAAATTATTCCTTCAAGTAACAAAAAATTGGTTAAAGAGTACACTTGCCAAGAGAAATGGAAACATTTACACCCCACCCATGTCAAGAAAATTGATGGTGATGAAGAAAATGTTATTACAAGTACTCAAGAGCTAAAAGAACATCATATAACACTTATAAAAGAAATTAGCAGTCAATTTTAGCTGAGGGGTTCAGTGGTACAAAGAGAAAAAAAGGAAAAAGAGCTTACCTTTTAAGAAAACCAAAGAATGATTTTTAAAATTTTTAGAGAACCCAAAGATTCCCACTATGAATATATTAAGTTAAGAATCTCTTTCTCAAATAAAAAACAATGGCTTCAAGAATAGGCTTTTTTTTCTCCCTCTTCTTTCTATAGCTTGTCTAAATGCACTAATGATATATTTTTTTTGCTGCAACCTTCTTTACAGTACTAAAAACCCCAAAAAGGTGGTGTCTTTGTACAAAGAATTGGATTCCTCTCTCTCTCATAACAAACTCACTTAAATTTGTAAAAAGTTTTTGATGAAAGCAAGAAGGAAGAGAGAGAACAGTAAGCACCACCTTCTGGACTCTCTGTTATTTTTTTGTTTTTTATGTCACTAAACTGTGTCTTTGTTATTACACTTTAGTTGAATGATGATTGTTACATTTATTTCATAAAATATATCCTTTTTGTATTGTATTTTATTATTTTAATTAATATAATGTTTGGAGAAATTATATAATTTTTTGTATTATATAATGTTATATGAAATTGAATGATAAATTTTCAAAAAGAGGTAGATTACGGAGAAGAGCTACTACGAAAGTAAAGTCAAAATGAGAGAGAATATTAAGATGACAATGCGAACATATCAAATATTATTATATAAAATGAGATTTTTCATTATTACCCAACAATAAATTTAAATAATATGATACAATAAATTTTAAATAACAATTAAAACAAATAATATATCTAATTATTTCTCCAGCTTTCCTTTTTTACTTTACCCCTTTTAGTTGTCTATTTTGACATATAAAAAAGGACAAAAAAATACTTACTATATTCTTAATTAATTACTTTGAAAAAGGAATAAAATTTTGAAAAATTTAAATTTTTAATTCTTTTATTTTATAAATAATAGGGATAAAATTATAAATTTACTATATCAATTATTATTTTCTCAATAATAAGTGTATTTAGCTTACAGTTTATTAAAGCAATTATTGAACACAAAAGAATTGACATGGGTTCTTACTCCACGCGACCGAAATGGCGCGTGTACATCACGCATAATTATTAGTATAGGACAACCGCTTGTACGGTGGAAACTAGAACGTTCGTGGGATATGTGGACATTTTGGTGTGACTTGTCGGCGAGCGTATCACATACGCGCTATGATTTCGAGTGGGATATAGAAAAAGGACATATTTTTCCTCGACTTGTCCGCTATGTTTGTTTTCTAATGTTGCTGGGATTTCCCTACTTTTATTTAAACACCGAATAATCTATAATGTATGAGTCGTTTGATATGTAGGTTAAATTATTTTGAAATTATATTTTATAAATAATTTATTTAACATGGGAGGTAGAATTAAATATTCTCAGGTTCGATAGAATAAGATAGGATATTCAAAAATTAGAATTAATTTTAATTTTGATTTTGAAATATCTCATCTTATTTCGTGTGCATTAAGCTAGTTCTATAAGTTTGATTAAGAATACAAACTAAAATTAGAGCATATATTGCTTAACCAAATTAGAGGTTAAGCTAGTTCGGATACATGTGACAGTTAGAAAAGTTAATTCTCACGTCATCACTCAATTAATAATTATTATTATTTTATTTGTATGACAACATTAACAGGGCTAAATTTGTCTTTGTTTGGAAGTAACTAGTACTCCTGAATTTCGGTTACACTTTTACGCTCTATTTGAATGGTTGGTACCTATTGTTTCATATATTTGTTATGTATGGTACTAGAATCATTATTAGGAATGGAGATTTTTTAATTCTGAATCAATGAGAAATTCATATTATGAAATATGATTTTTATATT
>JAJOOS010085571.1:0-68509 GCA_029582725.1 Solanum chiquidenum
AATGAATGAGTCCTTATATGATGTTATGAAGTATGTTGGTCTTATGTCTAATGTTAAATGAAGATGTTATGACTTGTTGAATATGATGTGCCTAGTCTGTGGTGGCTTCCTAGGAACACTTGGTGTGAGTAGTATTATGGGATGCTACTTGCACATTGCATTAGTGTGACTTGAGGTTTGTCTTAGGTGATGGTTCCTATGTGAAGACTATGTCTTATGATGTGCTTATGATTATGAATATATGTGGTTGGATTGATGAAGGCTATATGTAAGTTCACCTTGGTAACCTTAAGGTGATACATTGCACCAAGTATTCCCTAAGGGTTGCTTGAGGAAAGGAGTTAAGATAAAGAGGAAGGTAATGTATTGTATGCATTGAATGTGCCTAAAATGTTATAAGTGGCCTTATGTGCTATTATGAGTGGTTTCCATATGTATGATAATGTATGTGGTTTATGTTGTGCCTAATGTGTTAAAGGTTCATGAAGTTTCTCTAAAAAGGCATGATGCATGGTTTCCAACTAAATATCCCTTTTAAAAGCATTTTTTTGCATGGTTATCGTACTTAGTGCATTCTTGTACTAACGCTATTCTTCTTCATCTTTTTACACCAAGTGTAGGTGGTGGTGGCTAAAGGGCCTTTCCTAGAAGTGATGAGCTTGGCTTACTATTCCCAAGTTTTGGTGTGTCCTTAAAGATTAAGGACCTTTATGTTAAAGAGTTTCCTTAAGTTCATTGTATTAGATATTAGTTTCTTTGGTATTGTAAGGGATGTGTCCCTCTTGTGTTGTAGTCGTGTTTTAAGATGGCTACCTTGAGACGTAGTATTCCAATTTTGTAGTAAAGGTTTAAATGAGGTGACTTTCTAAGTCTTGTGTTATTTTTGAAAAGTTTTAAATTTTCCGCTATTTTTCTATGATAATGCTATGACGAATGCTAAGGGCTTGTATAAGACCTCCGAGAGGTCGAATACACCGGTAACGACTAGGGGGTGCTCTCGGGTCGTTATACCGAAGAAGACGGGTGCAGTCAAGAGTTGTCCTAGACTTCTATGACCAATATACATTAGAAGCTTCTTGGGTTTGGCTGGTTATCACCGACAGAACCACGACAAGGACCCACGCCCCATGGATGGGTCCATGGACCGTGGTTTGGGTACAATATGTCCACACCCCAATTTCAGAGTCACTCATCCTAGAACCATGATTGACCAGGATGGACCGTAGGTCCATCAGTCGTGGTCTCGTGGGTCAAGTCTGGACAATTATTTTGGGTACTTAAGGGTCTTTTCCGGTTTTAATTAAACCAATGTGGTGTCATTTATCCTAAACCTAGACCACCTATATAAAGATTTTAGACTCCTAAACTCACTCAATTAAGTCATTCTTTCAATTCCCAAAAGAAAACTCAAATCCTCTCTTAAAATATTCTCTCTTTAGAAGGTGGAAGAAGAAGAGGGAATAAGAGGAAGCTAGGTCAAGCTCAAGTCTCCAGTCTTCAATCTTTTGTGGGCATTGTTACTAAGGTATGATGGATTTTCATCCATGGGATCCTTCCTCCCATGGAGTCCCCTAGAATTCCACAATTTGAAGAAGAATTTCCCTAATTCTAGTTAGGGTTTCTTCCAATGTTGTGGGTTATGTTGAATGTTCATCCAATTGAGTGGATTATGACTGTTTATGATTGAATTTATAGAATTGCATGTATTTAAGATGAAATTACATGTACCCATGCCTATCCTATGATCTTAGGGTTGAATTGATATAGTTGGATTGATGCCATGTGAG
The DNA here is from genome assembly GCA_029582725.1 of Solanum chiquidenum. Taxonomy (NCBI): domain Eukaryota; kingdom Viridiplantae; phylum Streptophyta; class Magnoliopsida; order Solanales; family Solanaceae; genus Solanum; species Solanum chiquidenum. The sequence goes on from JAJOOS010085571.1 coordinate 1,788, forward strand.
GGAAACTCTATGGGTTAGATATATCCTTATAGGATTGATGAATCATGACTAGAATTTCCTGAGATTGACGCATATATGATGAATATGATGTTAATTTCTTGAGAATAAAGCTTAAATGAGGATCATGAGAATTAGGGCTTTGAGAGTAAAGCATATGATATGAATTGTTTGTAATTGATGTTATTGTGGAGGAAGGGATACTTCCCACATGAATTGCTTAATTATGAATGGATGAATGTGAAATATTTACTATCATGAATGATTCTAGGTTGAAAGGATTGATCACCTAAAATGAATCTAGACTAAAAGCTTATGTAATTGATGAGGCTAGAGGCGACTACCCTTGACCCCTATATGAAAGGATATGAGGTGATTCCCGTATTCCTTCGAATTGAACAAGAGGTGAGTCCACACATTCTCACTATGATGAATGGACATGGAGGTGAGTACCTATGCTCCTTATAAAATGATGTGGACGCGAGTACCCGTGTCATATGATGGGATTGTGGAGGCGAGTACCCGCGATCTAAAAGTAAGGCAAAAGGCGATTACCCATTAGCCTTTGTAAGTTAGGCATCATGGAGAATCCCCATGTCTTTAAAAGTAAGTATGAATAATTTAATTATGTTATGAGGATGATGTGATTGGAGTGTTTCTAGATATGCCTTCCATGATGCATGCTTGACTAGAGACGAATGACCTATGTCGTGGCTAAGGATAAACGAGGTTACATAAGGAAGTATTCCTCTTTCATTATGATGCTTATTATGTCTTGATTATGCTTATGACTTATGTCTTATGTTGACTAATGCTTATATTGTATTGTTTATGCTAGCCATCATATTTAGTACTAGATTGTACTAACGCATTCCTTTGCCTACATTCTTATCAAATTTAGGGTCCGACGACATAGATTCTCACACTCATGGCTAGCTTCGTTGTTGATAAAGGAAGTGAAGATTTGGTAAGTCCTCATTGTGTTCTAGGATGTGATCACCACTTTATTTTATGCTTTTCCTTTATGTCTTGGACTATTGTATGGGATGCGTCCCAAGACTTTATTCATGTTGTTTAGATGGTTTTGAGACAATGTTGTTAGACTTCTGCTCATTTTTATAAAAGATTTTGATTGTATTGAAAAGTTTTAAATTCCCGCACCTTTTCTATTACTTATGTTATGATATGCTAAGTGCCTGTATGAGGCCTCTCAAGGTCTTATACGCCTTGTTATATCTAGGGGATACCCCTGGGGCATGACAAAAACATAGCCAATAGAAATGCTTTGAACTTGGTTTGCTGTTTGAGGTACCTTACGACCCTAAACCACATCTGATAAACTTACTACACTTAGTAAAGGACCTTAAAATATATATACAACTTATAAATCATCGTGTTCAGTCCTATACACATACAAAAGATGGTTCAAATCTTTGCTTAGAAATTTTGAGGCGTTACAATATCTCCCCCTTTGGGATGATTCATCCTCGAATTATGGTCAAACTGAACTTGAAGGGAAATGGGTTACTCTTACTATCTTTATGACTTCTGAACTTTCCTACTAATATAGACATAATTGATTCATACTGAGAGTTTCAAAATCTCGGCTAAAGTACACTAGCTATGAACTCTCATATAAGATTTCAAGATTATAGGCCACAACATGAAATTTTTAAGAATAACTATAGGAATAAGGTTATTACCTCAAACGTTCCTATTAAAATTTATCATAACCTTCCAGGAAAGATTTACGGGCATGAATCACTTGAGACACCTGAACATAAAGCTATAATAGATTCCAAGTAACTGAGTTATTTGGAATAGGTTCATAAAACATGAATGATATAGATTTGAACATTAGTCATACTTTATCTGAAGCTATTTGACATGAAACATGAATACCTTGGGCACGAAGTAAGAATAAGCAATACTATATCGCCTTATGACTTGAAGCGCGAAGATGCTGAAGGCTAAAGCAAAAAGGCGATGAAATCGACCAAACGGCAGATCACCGAGTGTTTCGGCGATCCCAACAAATTACGCCAAGTGATCCGCTGCCGCACAAATTTTAAACACTATAAATACTTGTTTAAATTGTTAACTTAGTATCAAGTTATAGAAAATTACTATTGAGACTTATAATATTTTCAGTTCCAAGTTTTAGATGGTTTTGGAGACTTTGTTCTAAGACCTTGAAGATTCAAAGAGTTTCAACTCCAAGAAATTGGATGTGGGTCTCGAAGATTCTTCATTCTTGACATGTTTTAAGACTTAATTCTTCATACCAAGTTGATGGAAACTGATATTGGTATTGATTTTTACCTCTTTTACATGTCTAGCTAAAACCCTAATTTTTGAGGTGTGATTTTGTGAATATGGGTTGGATTATCTATTGGGTCTTGCTTGTTGAGGGTTTATTTGTTGTTTAAATGTGATTTCATTTAGTAGTTGTGTGTGAACTTAATGGGATTTTAGTTGCAAATACGATTTCATCTTAGTTTATTTGGCTTGCTCGAGAGAGAGGTCGTAAAACTAAGACTACTAAATTGATAGCCGATGGTATTGGGCCGACATGGGTTCAGCTAGAGAGTGTGAATCCTAGTCCTTCTCCCACACATAAGAGAGTGAATGGGCTAACGAGGAGGTTGTGCTTAATGTGTTCGAGAGAAACCGAGTTGATTCGGGGTAAGTTCCTCGAGAGAGAATTTACTCCCACTATAGTCTAGCCTAGTAATAAATGTTCAACAATCTACCATCAAAAACATGTACCGATAGTCTAGTTTATCCTGTATTCCTATCACATCCCAACAATCCCGACTCCATATCTCGTTTCCTTATATTTTTGCTATTTTAAGTTGTTAATTAATACAAAACCCCATTGATAATTGACACTTGCGTCACCCCATTAAATTTAATATGTTTATATTCTATAATGTTTATAGCTATGACTAATTAGAACTAGATTTTATTTTTCTATTAATTCTCAAAACCACTCCTTGTGGGAATGATCCCAACCCTTGGTTGGGTTATATCACTACACGCGATCGTATGGTACTTGAATCGAAATAGTGTCAGTTGATTACGTCCTTAAACATCACACACCCCTAGATCATTCTTTACTTGTTTAAATCCCTGTTTTTAGTGAATTGTGATAATTGATTCCAAAACTCTTTTATTAAATTTTTTGGAATCATCCACCCATTTATCCTAATTGTTACAATGAATTGGTTTGATTTTTAATTTCCTCATTGAATTCTTACATTTAGATCACTCTCTGTTGGGTTCGACCCTGACTCTTTTGTTGGGTATTTATATTGCTAGCGACCTCTTACTCATTTAATTATTTTTGTGAGTAATTTGAGTGTTATCAATTATTTCTATGGGGGGGGGGTTGTGAAACAAAATCTTGATTTAATGATTTATATAGTAACCAAGTAAGCATGATTGAATGTTTGTAAAATCAGTAGAAGATAAAACTGGGGTATTCGTATTCTCCACAAGTCTTTAACACAGTAAACCTTATAGTAGTAACCTTGTCTAGTGTCTAGCATGCAAAATCGGTAAGTTAGGTATCTCCAAAGTGGCTTGTCAACCAAGTAAATAAATTTCACCACACATGTTGGTCGGTCTACGAATGTATTCTTTATTAACTTTTACCCTTGACCCAAGATGAGCAATCCCTGGCATGTTCAAGCTATTAGATGAGGGTTGGTATCCTTAAATCTCCATTGTGTAATCTATTTTCCCATTTATTACCCCTTGGTCTGGCAAGTAAGAATAACACTACTTCTAACATATGAATCTATTAAAAAGAAATCAAATCGAAGAGAACAATAATACATTCATAAACATTGTTCAAGAATTCCTGATTGTCAGGTCTACTTTATTAATTTATCATGGTTCTTACAACCCTAGTTGTGGATTTAGCTACTCATGCTTTGTGATCACAATTAAAATTAATTTTGTTATTCTAAATCATAAAATTACAATTAGAGTAGTTAAATTTCAGAATTTTGAATTGATGAACAAAAGATGTAATGTAAACCAACGATTTAAGAATTAAAATGGTAAAATGTTTCACAAATTAGTTATCAAAACAAAACTCCAAACTATCGAGTGTCTAACCTAAAAAGTTAATAAAAAAATACTATTTACAGACTTCTAATCCTAATTAAAATAAACTAAGTAAACATAAAAAAAAGTAGGCCTCGATAGTCTCTTTTACAGTTCGTGTCTTCTGCTCAAAAGAATCTCTATAGCTTGTAGACACCTCTCATGAAAGGTATATTTCTAAATGTTCATATGGAATCTTTCTACAAGCATGTTCTACGGCTCGTAGAACATTGCCCTTTCTTGGCTAATCGTAGTCCATTTACGACTCATAGTCCAGTCTTGTGGTCCCTTACTTAGCTCAAAAATCTTTAGTTTTCATCTACAACTCATTGCTATGGCTTTTAGGTGAACTTTTCAAAACTAAAGAAGCTGTTGTTTCATTATAGTCTTCAACCCGACTTGCAAAAATCTATTTTTCCTGCAAAACAAAGATAAAGTACCATCAAATCTACTAACAAATGCTTAAAAGACATGCTAAATCTCATGTTTAAAGCATTATAAGTACCATATATATGCTGTACATCAAGTTCCTCAACTTAAATCGTCTCTTGTACTCAAGCGACACTACTAATATAAATCAACACGATGCAAAAAAAAGAACTAGAATTCAAACAATCACATGAAATTTTCCAAGCAACATATTCTCCACTCTTTTCATTAAATCAACGATGCAATCATTTACTTCAAAACAAGCTAACACATGTAGATCAATTCATGAAATAAATATATGAATGGACATAGTCATATACACATATAACAATCACCAACATAGTTACTATTCGACAATGTCACTTACCACAAAGAAGTCCCATTTTCACACATTTATTAATATTTTTATCAAGTACATGGACTTGGTAGATACTTACTCTCACAAAAGAAATTTAATAGCGTACATGCACAATAATATAAGCTTTCCATTATTTTCAATACTTAGACTCTCGAACTGTTAAATTAGGATCACTATAGAACTTTCTTAGCTTGTAGTGCAGGTTCAGGGTCAGGTGTGGTATATATAGAATTAAAGTGACTTTTTTTTTGCCCTCCTTGACATTACATTGGCTTATTTACTCTTTTACAACCAATACTCTTTTCACCCCTATTTTCTTTCTCTTACTTTTCCTTAACACTCCGGTGTGGTTTTCATTCTTTTTTTTTCAACATTGTCTTATGCTTTTCATTTACTTCTTTTTTATTTTATTTTTCATGGCCACACCTCCTTATTTTCCTATTTTCTTATTATATATATCTTTTTATTCCCCGTTATTTTCTTATTTTCCTCTTTGGTAGCCACCGTCAACTTAGGTTTTTAGCCTGAGTTGAGTTGCACGATGTACAAGGAGGTACTAGGGCCAAATAAAAGGTTAACATTTTTCTAAAGGGAGAGGTGAATTGGGTATTTCAAAAAGGTCTATTCAATGCTAAAAAATTTGGATCGAATGGGGATATTTTCATTTAGTTGGTTGTTTTTAGGCATAGTGGAGTACTTTTTAGTAACGATCTATGGTCCTTTACTAAATAACAGTTCCATTATACTAGCAAGGCTAACGGGGTAAGTTCTAGATTGACACATACTGATTGAATGAACAATAACCTCAAACACACATGGCACATAAATTCATTATCAATTATCAATGTATCTGGTTCATGCTTCAGCTTAAGTCATGCTATTCTATTTGTTCCTATCATGTCATACAAAGATCCTAGAATAGTCAGCTTATTAGTAACACACATATGGCATAAAACATAAAAAATTGGAGGGATATCATTTTATTCTCATTGTCATCATGCTTTTACTTCAAGTCTTCTTTCACAATTTACATCCTAAACATATCGGTTCAACAAAAAATAAAAAGGGTCCTTGGGGAAAAAGAACACACTCAAGAAAACCCAAGGAAAGATCTGAGTGTCTGGGCGATTCAAACTTTACCCCGACACTCTTCAGTAGTTCTTCCCACCCCACATAAAATACTATGCAATGTCCTCAATGCACTAAAAATGTAAAGTAGAGGGTGAATAAAAAGCTATGGCGACTAAGCGTCCATAACTTACTAGATGCATGTGGGCCTATCTACATGGACCCTGGTGCCTCTAGATCGATTGGGAGTGAAACATTAGTAGTGCCCTCTGAGCTCGAAGCTCTAACCATATGCTACCAGTTTCTCTCCAATGTCACCTCCTCAGATTGAGTCGAGTCAAGATGGGCTGCCTCGAGTGCATGTTTCTATTTCTTTCTCTCTCTCCTCATCTCTATCTCTAATGCCGATGTCTAACTATATCCACTTTACAGCTACACGGGAAGGGTCCTCATCATCAAATACAGCCAACATAACCTCATTTCTAGGGTCTAGGAGAGAGGTACTGGGTGGTGGAGGTGGAGTAGTAGCTAGTGCGGTTGCTTCATCCTAAAGGTTATATAACTCCCTTTAGAAATTCCGTAGATCTATACTGGGGTAGGATAGGGTCAGTTTAGCATCATTAGCTTCAATGCATCCATCCTCTGTTGTGTGGCCCAACTCTACTCAACCACAATAGCCTGGATCTGCTTCTCAAACTTCTTCATAAGTATACAAACCTAATTTTTGAGATGCTGAAGCAACTGTGCCATCTCGCCTCAGTACGAGTTTATCGTTACTCCAACCTATGAACTCTATCAGCTAAAATTATGAGAGACCCGATGTAGAAGGATCGGCATGAGGTGTGTTAGTGGATGGTGCAAATATGGAGGTAGGAGTAGCCTTTGTCAGCTTAGTAGTGGCAAGACACTATTGTGGATTGTCTCCAGGGCTGCTATGAGGCAGGCACCTCACTTATATCTGGCATGCTAAAATGAGAACATCATTGTGGTGCAGTCGGGTTAGACTTATTCCTTGCCAATCCAATATTCACAGTACTAGTAACTTTTGTCAGCGGGTTGACTCCGACTATTATTGGCATCATGGACTCCCGACCTAAATGAAAAATTAGACTAGGGAAGGGAAGAGTATTAATCTCCCTAAATTCCCACTCGGGAATCCAAGCAATCAACATATGAGAGAAATTGATCTCATACCCAACCATGAAACACACCACCATCACCGTTCAATCCCGAGTCAAGTGGTTATGTGCCATAGGGTGGGATAGTCAAGATCGTACTATCGCTCACAAAAATTTGGTCGCAGAATTTAGATAGGCCTTTCTGATTGGAGTTGCACTGTGAATATAATGTCCATCAACTCCCTGCTCTGCTATGTAGGCAACTACCATCTAAGAAGGTCTTGCTGCTATGTTGCGTCCTTCATTGCATTTTTATCGCACACCATCTTTATTCGGTAAACAAACTCAACGGTTGAGGCAGTCTGCTTTTAGGCTGGTCCATGAAATGAACGTCGGATAGAACAGTAAGATAAGTTAATAGGGATCTTACAGAACAGGGTGCTCAGTAGGAAAGAACACTCAAATAAGTCAATGGGGGATATCTCAGACCAGGGTGCTCAGTAGGGGAGGCTGCTCCAACCCCTTAGCCTTCTTTAGAAAATACTTTAGTAGGATCACCACATAAGATGCATAGAACTCCCAAAATATGTTCTTACTATAGTTTCAGCTAGTATGTCATCCAGCCACATCTATGTCATCAGAGAAATGCATGTATCTTTGGTACTGTGTGCAAACTACCGGTCAATACTCACGGCTCCTCAATGATTGGACGTTTGAGATTAATCCTTTCCATGGGTCGTGATGATCTCCAAAAGAAGGCACACATACTCGGTACACACCACCGGTGAGGCTTCCCCACTACTCATACTGATTGTGAAGGACTCTAAGGCAAATCTGCCTCATTGCAGGACTGAGAAGAGCTAGGTCAAAATCTGATCCAGAGTCCAACTCAGGCTTTGAGTCTCCACTATCATCCCCTAGGATTGTTCCCCCTAATCAGAATAGGGAGAAGCAGATGTCAAGCGTCCAGAAATATTCACCAACTCCGATACCATCTCAAGTTTCTTATCTTTGTTTTGGGTTGTTCAGGATTCCTTGGTTAGTCATCTCCCACATTGACATTGTATTCCACAGCACGCAGTTCTTTGCCTAATTGTTGATCAGTGAGCTGAGACTTAGCTTAGACCCAACCTTTCCTCCATGCCTATGATTTTTCTTTGGCAGCCTAGTACTTCAGGGGTAACTATTAGTAACTTAGAAAGGAGAAATAAAAACAAAGAAACTAAAAAATATTGAAAAATAAACAATGTTTTTCCAGGCAATGCATTGTGTTTGGTGGTACAGAAAGGGTTCCTACAGAACGTAGAAGGTTCTACAAGCGGTAAGAGCCTATCATAAGAAGTTAGGCCTCAAATCATGTTTTAGAAGTTGGAACTACGGATTGCCAGTATGGTCCGTCAAAATTTCTACAGACCATAGGTCAAACCATAGTTCCTAACTTAGGCAATTGGAAATAGCATGTTGGGACTACGAGGATGATATATGAGTTGTAGAAGTTTCTACGGATATTAGACATGCTCGTAGTCCTAAACTTAAAACATACATTTCAAGCATTATTTGTACAAGTCCAATCTATGGTTTGTAGAAGGTTCTATGACACGTAGGTTGTACTCGTAATTTTCATGGGTTGAAAGTTAGATTACTTTGGCATCAAGCTTTTTATACGAAGGGCAACTACAAATTGTAGTATTATCTATGATCCATAGGAAACCTCTGTGGGCAACAAATTCCTAGTCACAACTGCCTATTTTAAAGTATTAATAGCCAAACACAACTTTATAGAAGTATTCTAACTTTAACACTCAGAAGTTACCATCATTCCTAGGGTTTTATATACGGACCATTCAAAATAATTTTTAAAACCCTAAGTCAAGATTTTCAAACCAATTAAAGAAATATCAAGTTCGGGAAGAGACCCATACTGTAATGTTTGAATGTGAGGTTTGTGTGAGTGTTTGAACAGTCAATGACGACTCGCGGTCACTTCAACATTGATTCTTGCTTGAGTTGGTAATTTTGAAAAAATATGGAGGAACTAGGATGAAAAATGATGGAGGATTAATAAATAAAGGTGGGTTTATGGTTGTGATGCTAAGTGAGGGGTTATGGTGGATTATCGGGGATGAACGTGAATGTTTGAATCATTAGAACGGTTGAGGGAAATGAGGGATTTTCATGGGAGATTTTGAATTGGGAAAGAGAATTTGAACGTGGGATCTTTAAATCTAAAAATTGATCACGGGTCGGGTCATTATTTTTAAAATCACTAGCCTTCACGAGAGCCTCTCCATTGACCGTAAGACTTTCTACGAACTGTAAAAGGCTTTTTAGGTCGACTAAACACTTAGCCAAATTGAAAAACATACCTGGAGTCTACGAGTATAGACTACGAATCATAGAAAATTCTATAGTTCGTATTGTGCACTCGTAGATCTAAAGTTGCAGCTTTACTGAGACTTAGGTTTCTACCGTTGTCATCTACTATTCATCAAATGAACTACGATTTGTAGGTGGGACTCTTATAAAAAGTCCTTAATGATTCTTATTCATCTAGGGTTCTACAAAGAGGCCCTATGGTCCGTAGAACTTTCTATGACCCATAGGACCAATCCGTAAGACACTTCTGCACTTTAATCTTTTCAAAAACTTTCTTTTGATCATGCACATGTAACAACCAGTAGTCCTTTCTTTTATTTTTCTTGACACTATATTGATAGGGACCTTAAGTTAGCCTAAACTAGCCTAAAAGAAACAAAACCAAAAAGAGAAGAATGCAAAAATAAGCAAAACTAAACATCTTGGGTTGCCTCCCAAGAAACTCTTGATTTAACGTCGTGACATGACACAAGCTCCTTGATTACTTACAGTTCATCAAGAGACCAATCTTCAATCACCTTGTCTTCTTCCACATTTCCTATGTAGTGCTTTATCCTTTTCCCATTTACTTTGAACCTCATTCCCTCATCGTTCTCAAATTCAACTGCTCCATATGAGAACACTTGTACTACTCAAAAAAGTCCCATCCATTTTGACTTGAGTTCGCCAGAGAACAAGCGCAACCTTAAATTGAAGAGAAGGATTAAATCTCCAAGTGCCAATTCTCGCTTTTCAATCTTTCAGTCATGGTACTTCTTTATTCTTTATTTTCATTAGACTAAACTTTCATACACTTGCAGGCTAAACTCATCAACATCATTTATATCATTCAACCTCTAATTTTGATGTAACACTCCAATCTAGATTTAACTTCTTGAGTGCCAACATGGCTTTGTGCTCTAGATCTATAGGCAATGACAAGACTTCCAAGAAACAAGTTGGTAAGGAGACATACCAATGTGTTATTATCATAAAGATACATCAAACTTTTAGACTAATCCATTTTGTTTGCATTCACAGTCCTTGCAATATGTTATTATCATAAAGAGACATCAAATTTTTAGACTAATCCATTTTGTTTGCATTCACAGTCCTTGCAAGAATTTGCTTGATTTTTTTATTCAAAACTTCTCCTTTCCCACTAGACTACGGATGGTAAGGAGGTTCTATGCTATTTCAACTACCATATTTCTCAAGCAACACTTTGAAAAACTTATTACAAAAGTGGAAACCTCCATCGTTGATAATTTCCACTGGTGTACAAAATATGGAGAAAGATATATCTTTTAAAGAATGTGGTGATACTCTTTCCTTCATTGTTTGAAAGTGAAATAGGTCCAACCTATTTAGAAACATAGTCAACCACTACAACTATGTTTTTCATCCTATTCAAACTCATAAATGGACCCATAAAGTCAAGACTCCAAATATCGAACAATTCAATTACAAGAATCAAAGTAAGTGGGAGTTCATGTTTTCTTGAAATACCTCCTTCTCTTTGACAAAGATCACAAAATTTGGTGAAATCATGAGCGTCTTGGAGAATGGTAGGCTAGTAATACCAACACTGTAAGATTTTGTAGAAAGTCCAAATACCACTATGATGACCACCAATAGGAAAGAAATAGTAAGCCTCCCTTATACTCGTCATCTCAACATCAGATATACAGTGACAAATAATCCCATCAATAAAAACATGGAACAAGTATGGTTTTCCAAACAAACTTCTTCTTATGAAACATGAATTTTTCTCATTGGTGAAAAGACAAATAAAAAATCACCACATCACTCACTAAATAGTTTGAGTTTATTCATTATGTCTTTCTTTATGAATTTTGAGAATATATAGTTAGCAAAATATGCGAACCATGGAATGAGATGATAAGAAGCAGCCAAGACTTGATCGTCTAGAAAAGTATCATCTATCTCAACCTCATTAGCCAACTTCAACATTGCTTTTTCTTTTAGTCTAGACAAGTGATCAAAAACGTGATTTTTCGGCTCCTTTCCCGTTTTTAACTTCAAAGTCAATTTCTTGACACAACAGGACCCACCGAATCAAAGTTGACTTAGCATCCTTCTTTTCCATAAGGTACATGAATGTTGCATAGTTAGTGTATGTTTTTAGTAAAACATACACCAATATACCGACAAATATTGTGTGGTACATTTCACTTATTTAGGTGACCATCCACTTAGGTGATACTTAACTTAACGATCTTTCATGCAAAGAAGAAAAAATAGATCACTTATACAATATTCTTATTGAGTTATGAAAACATAGGGAACACATTCCAAGTTACTTTTTATAATCTAAATACCAATAAATACTTAGTTCCAGAGCCATCATATGCCTTGCCGGGGTTTAGAAAAACAAAACTTAACTTACGGATCCATCTAAAAAAAACCTCAATGAGGTGGGGTAAGGAATCTCCGTAACCAATGGAATTATCTTAGCTACGCTAGTGGTGCAGGTTATGGGGTTTGAGTTATCTAAAATCGTACCCAAATTGGTGCTTAATACTACTCTCAAAATATGCAATAATGCTCATCACTTGTGTTGAGTAAGTACTCAAAACGCCCTCTTTAAGGAAAACTAATCTTTCTTTTACTGACTTAAACTTTTTCTGAAACTATTTATGCTCTTATTGAATTAGAAATACTTTTCTCAATACAAAATAATGCATTTTGAACCATTAGTGTTCCCTTAAAAGCCCTTCTCAACTGATAACTTAAAATACTATCACTTGTTTAAATTTAGAAGTCAATGCATGAAAATATTTATGCAAACGCTTTTAACAATTCTAAACTAAACAGGGTTCATATAATAAAATAAGCATGAATAGCAATTCAAGAGCACAAATACAGGATGTAATATGATATTAATTATAATAAACAAATTTCAATAACATGGAATAAAGGTCAATTCGATGTTCATGAAAACTTATGTAAGAGTCCTAGATTTAAATCTTACTGACTGAATTTTAGAAGTAGGGCATGAGGAAAAACTTAGTACATCCCTATGAGTAGTCTTACATACCTTAAACCACTCTAATTGAAACTTTAACTCTGAAGAGGAACCCTAAAAGTCTCTTCTTGAACTTTAGGATTACTTGTTTTTGCTTGGTATGGGAGAAATATTTGATGTTAAATCTTGTTAAGAATTCATGATTAGAGATCGATATTATTTTGAAATACATTAGACACATAGGAGCATCATACCTTGGTGTTGAAGATGACGGAGAGGAGAGAATTTGAGAGAAATTAAGCCCTAGTTTTTCCAAGATGAATTTTCTAGTTACCAACCGACTTTACTTAATAAATAGAGGATCTTAAAATTGTGGACATTAGCAATTAGCTTGGGATGGTGCGGCCAGGCTACGGACCGTGCGGAGCGCACAACCAATTTTATAATATTGAAACTTCTAGAAAAATGTCCTGCCTCAGTGCGCCCACATTACCAGGTGCATGGATTGCACAATCAATTTGTCGTCTCTCTAGTTAAATGTAAATAAAGTTTTAATAAAGAGTCAGATTGACGACCGGTCGGTGAAGTTGGAAAGAATACTTGTAGATATTTAATTTGATAGTCCATGTGTCACCTAATTCTTACTATTCCAAAAGATATGGTTGTTTGAAAGTGACCCTTATCTGAAATCATGCAGAAATATTGCCGATAGAAATGTTTTATACTTTGCTTGGTGTCTGAGGTAGTTTAAGGCCCTAAATTTTTTTGATACACTTACTACACTTAGTACCATACCATAGAATATATGTTTAACTTAAAAATCATCAGGTTCGGGCCTATACACATACAAAGGTGGTTCAAATCATTGCTAAGAAGTTGCAGGGCGTTACAATATCCCCCTTGGGATCATTCGTCCTCGAATTACTGTCAAAATTAATAGGTAGTGAAAGAGGTTACTCTTAATATCTTTCTGACTTCTAAACTTTCCTACTAACATAGGCGAAACTGATTTCACGTTCCTTAGTTCATGAATAAAATAAAAGCATATCTCTATGATAGATCATGTTTATCATAAAGGGTGTGCATGAACTACCATAAACTTAATCGGTGAATAACGAAAGATCACTTCCCCATACCCTTTATGAATCAGATGCTTGAGCTACTGGTAGAAAAGAGTTATTGTTAATTACTTGTTGATGGCTATTCTAGTTCTAACCATATCACTATTTTATGGACATCGAAAGATCACTTCCCCTTGCACTTTATGAATCTGATGCTTGATAGTAGTGTAGGCATTAGGTATTACTAAGTCCTTGATGTCTAAGGGCATCTCTTACCCATATTCTGGTTGAATCTCCAAATATAGAGACAACCAACTCTAACTCAATTCTCTATTTTACACTCTAAGAAAGAATCTTTTTCTCTTTTCTCAATATTATATTATTATTATTATTATTATTATTATTATTATTATTATTATTTATTTTATAATTCAATTCTTTCTTCTTTTTTCTAATACTCATCCTATATAATCTTCATGTAATATAAAATTTTATTCTTTACAAATCTTTATGTAATATCAAATTATATTTTATCCAGAATTTCTAGATAACATAAATTGCAAACAAATATTATATTTTGTGCATATTAATGGAAAATTCAAATGAAAGTGAAATAATTGGTGAAAGTGGAATTAAATTAGAATAATAGTTAATTAGGGGAGTAGTATACTTGTCAAAACGTATTTTTTTGATCTTTTTACTCGTTTAACACGTGCACTTTTCATTTTTGATGGTTATTTTCTTAATGTATTATTAATTATAATAAAACTGACGTATATATAAATTGTTTTCATGGAACCTCATTAATAAAAATTATAAATCAATATAAAGTTAAAATTAATATAATAAATACATTACAATAGAAAATAGTTATGAATATGAGAGACTTAATTAATGGTCTTATATAATTTATTTTTTGTTTATTACAAATGTTATATAGTAACAAATAATATTAAAATAATGAAAAAGTGAAATAGAGAGGATGAATAGTAGTTTTCAAAATTCAGATAACTGTTATTCACCTCTCTACAAATAGAAAATAAAGGGTGTTCTTGGAGTTTGGTTGGAGACCTTATTATCTATTTTACTCTACATATATATAGTATACAGAAAAATGGAGAAGGATTGGAGATGGTCTAATATGGTTATAACCATATTACTTTTTCTCCAGAATGGCACACTCCAAACTCTGGGGCACAACTGACACCTATTGCCAAAGCATAGGCCTGAGCCAACCCTATTGGACAATTTGCTAATGGCGCATAGTAGCCAAGCACAATCAGTAAAAATAAATAAGAATATCTCAGCTTAAAAATAAGCCTCAGTTGGCAATGTCCCCGTCAACAACTATATATAAAAAAGCTACTCCCAAAATTTCATATATATTAATAGCTAGCTAACACATAACTCATGTTTTGACCGTCCAAGCCAACACAATTTCTAGGAAAACATAAATGCTCTACGGGTTAACAAAGCTTACATAATCTCTATACAGAATCTCAAAATAAGAATTGATCAGAATAATACCTTAAACAACTATCAAGCTTCAGCCAACTAACAAACAAGGCTAACATGACCAAAACGTGGCTCTAAAACCAAATACTCTAGTATCAAAGCCTCTAAGAGCAGTAAACTTGGTCAGGACAAGGCCATGGCCTACCTAAAAATATCTACAACTAAAGCCAATGAACCTCAGAATTTTGGTAGCTAGAAAAGAAAGGGGCTAGTCAACATGATAGAAGACAACTATGTTGCTAGCAAGGTCTATCAAGACCTTTAGGCATGAATACATCGACCTCAAGCAATGAAAGGTCAGTACGAGATAATGTCCTGAGCATGTAAGACAAGATAATATTTATGCAGGAATTATACGGTATTGAAGGCAACTAAATTAGACGGTCAATGATACACTGACAACTTACCTGCCCTTGAATATAAACAAACCAAAAATAATCAAAGAAAAAGCTATCCAAGCCCCCATAAGCTCAACTAATACGAAATAACAAACAAGACCACCTCCCCAGTCCCCATAAGCTTGACAGGATCCAATTCAGTTTATATACCCATATTAGTAGTCCCCTAGCACCATCAATAGTAATTATATATCAATAGCCCCTAAGGAACTCTACTATAGACCCGAAGGCAATGAATACCTTTTAATAGCTCGTTAAGGAGCACATAGACCTCTTAGGCATCAATAAGCACATATCTCTCTTAAGCATCAATATAGTCCCTAATGGAACAAATGCCCTCTTAGACATCAATATAGACCCGTAGGAGACAAATAACCCTCTTAGGCATAAATATTTCCCCGTAGGCAACACATAGACCGTTCTTAGGCCTCAACATATAGCCCTCTTAGGCCATCGAGTGACCCATAAGTGAATATGCCTCAATATATTTCGTAGGTAACCATAATAGCATAGTGGCTTCATATTAGCCCCGTAGGTAATAAAAATAACTTGTAGGATTCCATTGATTTCAATTTCCCCTCAAGGAAGTTGTACAAAACATCGTAGAAAAATAATACATTTCTGCAGCTAACCACAATAGCCTAAAGGGCAGCAATGAACAATCCAATAGCACAAAGGTTAGCAATTTAGCTATAGACAAACTATACGAATAGTCTCTAAGACATGTAAAACATAGGGCCACTACTAACATAATAAGAATCCCAATAAGGAGGGATGTACAACTCGAGCAAGAAACAACAACAATTAGGACTACAGTTAAATCAACAATAATAATCTCAACTAAGTCAACAATTCATAAGGAATATATATATATATATATATATATATATCACTATGTGAGCCAACAAGGCCTCCATAATATTTAATAGAACGTATATGATGAACATCTATTTAATCAAAACAACAACCCGACTAGTAACATGTATGTAACTGTACTTCCTCTAGAGGACAACTATAATACCTCAATCAACCCAATAATCACCGTAATTTGGTAACAACTATCATATACACACCACTCTTACTTCTAATTTAACACAACATCAACATTACTAGATATGGATTTCTAGCAAGAATAACATCAACAATACTTTGGAGATATTTAACAACCAACTCTTCAATAACATGCTAGATTAAAAATAACAACCCTTAAGAAATCATATCAATAAAAGAAAGAAATAGCATTTATATATATTATTTTGACACTTTCTTTAATTTCCTAAATTATGTCAGCGGTGCCCATCAATGAAAATTCTTATCTTGATTTAAACAGATAAATTATGAAAAAAATGGACCATTTTTATCTCCCCTTAAATGGATATTTATAAATCTAACAGAACTTATCGATGTGATGTATTGCACAAGCAGCGTACTGTGTTTGTTGTCAAGCTTACTCTCATGTTATTTATTCTCACTTTGCTCACTCAAAGTTGCATACTAATCATTGGATGAAATGAGTAGTCCATTAATCAATTCTCCACCATTGATAAATATTTATCCCTACAACCACTAAATAACATTGATAGATTACACAAATTGCAACACTTATATCATGTTATTATAACATATTCCATGTTGTACAAAAGTAATATATCTATGTTCTCATAATATTTTTATACACGTGCGGAACTCGTGGCTTTGGTTTGATTAGATTACTTTAATAAGTTTGAGTTAGTCTTAATTAACATAGAAATCAATTGGGTTTACATTAGAGATTAGAAGAAGACTACTTTAACTTGTCCTTATGAGACATTCACTTTCAAGAGAATATCATTCGGATTGTGTAATGCTCCTGAAGCTTTAAAGAGACGTATGATGTCAATGTTTCTAAACATTGCGGGGGATTGGATAATTTCATGGATGATTTCTTTTAGTGTAAAATTCATTTGATGAATGTTTTGGTCAATTGCAGGTATTGAATCATTATGAGGAAACATATCTTGTGCTAAAATGAAAAAAAATGTCACTTCATTGTGAGTGAAGGCATTGTATTGGGAAACAAAATATCTATGAAGGGATTAGAGGTGAATAAAGATAAAATAGAAGTCATATCTAAATTTCTACCTCTATTCTCTGTCAAAGGTATCTGAGGGTTTCCTGGGCATGTTAGTTTCTACCGAAGATTCATTATGAATTTCTCAAAAAATTGACTATCATATTTGCATGTTGCTGGGGAGGTATTTTTAATTGGAGTTTGATGATGCTTTTGATACGCTCAAATTACATCTCCTTAAAGAAGTGTAAGCGATCATTATCAAGTAAAGAATCCAACTTGTAAGTTGGGGTCGATCCCACGAGGAATATGGTTTAGACTTAAACTTAACTCACTATTATATTCGTTTAGTCAACTTATTTCTGAGACAAGTAATTAAAGGGGAGGGGGATTTGTGATACAAATAGCTGATTGTTGTTTAAGTAATAAGAGAGCAAGATTCAAACTTTGTTGTTATTAATGAAGGAGAGAAACTAGGGTGTATGTGTTCCCATTAAGCTTTTAACGCGGTAATCCTAATAATAATAATCTTTTCCTAGTGTTTTACATGGAAAGTTGGTAAGATAGGTATCCCTAAGTGATTGGTCCTCCAAATAGGAAATTTCACTCCGCACCTTGGTCCGGCTACGTGTGTATACTTTACTAACCCTTACCTTTACCTCAGATTAGACATCACATCAATGTATGGCTTAATTTTCACCCTCGCACCAATTGACATTAGACTATTAGATAATATCACACTAAGTCTCTGTTGATAATTCTTTTGTTATTAACTACCTCCTTGGTTTGGCGAGTAGCAACAAGGCGAGTTCTAACGTTGTGCACCATTAAAAAGACTTCTAAGCGAAAGAATTACCAATACATGCATAAACACTATTCAATAATAACTTAGTTATTATTCATAGGTTGTTAATTTCTCATGGTTCCCACAACCCTAGTTGTGGATTTAGTTACTCATGCTTGAAAGAACACAATTCATATTTAAGTAAAGAGAATTCATGAACTTACGTTTAGAGTAGAGAAACCCTTAATATCCAATTCAATTTCAAAGCAAAAATCTTACAAACCGAAATACGGAAATCAAATTGCCAAAGTTTGCAATTTAATTCCCAATAAAATATCAAGAACTAAAAGTAAACAATAGTGTCTAACCCCCAAAAATTAGGTTTACATACCCTATTTATAGAAAAACATGTCTTAAACAAAAAAGAAACAAAATAAGGAAATAAACTTTGTGGAAGTGGCTATGATCCACGACTCGACCTACGGACCGTGGGTCGACCTTCGGTCCCTAGGTCCCATCCGTTGGTTAACACTTAGACTTTTACTGCAAGGCCTGGAATCTTTAACTCCCAGTTCATCACTAACGGCCGTGCAGGACGGACTGTAGGTTCACCTACGGAACGTGGGTCCTCTTTCGTGGCTCCACACTTAGGATTTTTATTAGATACTAGAACTTCAACTCCCAGTTCATCTTCTACAGATGTGCAGGACAGTCTGTAGGTCAACCTATGGTTCGTCAGTCGCTTCGTGGTTCCACACTTGGTCAGAATTCCATGATGCTCCTATTTACGCCTACCATTGATGAACCGTCATAGGACCTATAGTTCGTAGGTCCCTCCGTGAGTGGGCACATCTGCAGATTTTCAACTGTCATCTCACTTTACCACGTACAGGCCTATTTCCTGCAAACATGATAGAAAACACATTATTTCTACTATAAAATGGCCCTAGACACACACAACTCTTAAGTGAAATGTATTAAAAATACTGTAAACTCACGGTATATCAACAGCCTCAAATTAAACCTGTTGTTTGTCCTCAAACGACACACTAACACTCTAAACGATACTTGTGTAGAATCAGACATACAAACTTAAGCAATCACATGGCCATTTCAATCCACTCCATTTTTCTTAGTGAAAATCTTATCTTAGACTCAATAGGCTAACTCATGCTGATCAAGATATGACATCGATCGACCAATAGACACCACAACATACACTTTTTACAATCACAAAGGTACCAACTTTTCGACAATGTAACTAGTGCCCTCACTTCAAACGAAATCCTTTTCACACAAAAGATATGAATTTTAAGTTTTTAGGATTCATGAAACACTCACGCTCAGAAGTGACTTCAAGTACAGTTAGTGCTCAATACCATAGGCTTGCCCTTATTTTCACTACTTAGACTCTCCAAACTAGTTGATAGGATCACTATAGGACTTTCTTATCTTGTAAAGTTGGCTCAGGGTCAATGTGGTACATTTGGGTGGTTTTTTATGACTTTCTGCCCTCCTCGACATTGCATTGGCTTTTTACCACTTTTCTCAACCTATTTTTGACATCCTTTCATTTTACTTTCTTTCCCTTGACTCTTTCCAACATGGATGGTACATTTGACTTTGTGGCTCTTATTTTTCACTTTCTTCTTTTTCTTTCACTTTATTTATTTATTTTTTTTTCCAGCACTTTTATTTATCATTCTTAAACATGCCGGTTCAAGAAAAATTAAATAGTCGCTTAGGGAAAAAGAACATAGGCAAAAAAAACCCAAAAGAGTATTGTGAGTTGGGTTACTTAGACTTCACCCTATCACTACAAATCTATTTACCCCACCCCCAACAAAATAAAGTGCAATTGTCTCCAATGCACAAAAAGTAAAAAGCAAAGAATCGAATG
This sequence comes from Solanum chiquidenum, assembly GCA_029582725.1. Lineage (NCBI taxonomy): Eukaryota > Viridiplantae > Streptophyta > Magnoliopsida > Solanales > Solanaceae > Solanum > Solanum chiquidenum. Next base: position 21,923 of record JAJOOS010085571.1, read on the forward strand.
AAATAAACCTGTGGTGCATATGCGCTGAAGACCACTCAAGCAGTGGGTGGTTCCGATTTCTCGGAGCCCACTAGATTAACACGTCGAACACCATCAGTAATGCTCCCATCTACCATCTCAGCACCCTCAATAGTGCTATCATCAACTCTCACATCAGTAGTGCTCACGCTAACCCTCTGCTTTCGAAACTCCTCATCAGCTATGGATGCCCTCTGAGCCACCTCAATCTACTGGCGCTCCCTCTTCCTTTCTCTCTCAGTCTTAGTGACATCATAAGAACAATTAGAGCGAGGGCGCTTCCCTGAACTATGTAAAGAATATGGCGGTGACATACCATCTCCGAATAGGGCACTCAATATCGTATAATCAATCGCTACCATAGGGGAAGACTCTGGTTTAGTCTATGGTGGAGCGAGAAGTACAGTCACATCAACACAGAGGCTCTCTATCTCCTTCTAGAGGGTGGTCACATCAACAGTTGGGGTCGACATCTCTAGGACTCGCAACTCAAAGGCATTAAGGCACTGATGAACGGCCTGGACCTTTAGTCCATCATATGCTCCATCCGCTGTTCAACCCTAGCCTCAGACTCCACTATAGCATGCTGCATCCATGGCCTCACATGCTGAAGCATAGTAGCCATCTGTGCCTCAAGCCGCTGTATTTGAGCTATAGGGATGGCGGTGGCACCGAAAGAATGGGTGGCTCTGGACGAGCTAGGGGCCTGACTGGCGGCCGGAGACGGAGGAGCCTAGGCCTCTATTGTAGTGGCTGGAGGGACAGTTTCATCATCCTACATCTGCTCCACATCCACTACAAGATCATCACCCTATGGTGGCACTTCAACTTGTGGCTCCCTGCGAGGTGCAGCTGCATTGGCCTCATCCCGAATAAGGCCTATATCAAGAGTCTTGGTTGTGTGAAGCAACCGATCACAATGCCATAATGGTACATCGGAGTCCCTATAAAGCTGGAATATGAGGCAGGGGAAAGGCAAAGTGGTGGTGGCCTTGAAGTCCCTCTCATGGATCACCTCGATCAATATATAGAAAAAATCAACCTCAACTCCTACTACCATGGCTGCAACTATCACCGCTCGGTCCCATGTGACCACATTGTCCGCCTGAGTGGGGGACAACCTATTACGTACCAGCAACTAGAAGAATTTTGTAGCAAAATTTAAAGTGGACTTTGTTATGCCCATGCTCGGAGTACCGACTCACTCTGCTCGCTTTCCATTCGTTGCAAAATGTTGTGCTAGCCACCTAATAAGTGACTCCCGCTGCTCGGCATTCCTCTAAAATGCCCCAATCCTGATGATGCCCATGTGATAGTCTAGCTCTGTTGTATTGATGGGCAGAGTCTGATGTGGGTCATAGATGAACCTGCGGAGGGTGGTCTTGGAGATGTCCACAAAAATGCCCCGAACTAGTATAGCCTCAAAAGGAGGCGGAGTTGTGGGCTTGGCCCTCTTGGAAATGGACCCTCTAATAGTGGCGACATAAGAAGCGTAGAACTCCCTGAATATCTCCTCATTGTACGTGCCTGGGGGCTGGGCCATCCACCTGCACCTGTGTCTACGAAAGAGCCCCTCAATGACTAGAGCAGTGTGCATCCTACCTGTGAGAGCCCAACGCTCCTTGGTGAATAGTTGAGCCATCTTCTCCTTCTCATTCAGCATGAGGGAATCTCTATATATCTGATACTGACCCTCCACACACCATCGATTTGGTTCCTCAGCAACTGGTGCAAGATCGGTATTTGGTGGCACTAGAATGTCACCTGCACTATCAGCCTCAGAAGATGTGGCGGTGATTCCATTAGAACTAGAGCCAGAGATGGAGCCGAATAAGGACTCAGAGCCAGTCGGTGATCCCATCAGTGTGGCCCCCTCATCAGACTGGGGGGAAGTGACCACGTTGGGAATCACATGCCGGGACCAATTTTGTGTAGTGCGTGCAACAATGAGGGAAGTCTTGGTGGGAGGTCGAACATACTCTATATTTGTATCCTCATCGATTAGCCGGAAGAAAGGTGCCACAAATTTCGATTTTCCCTTCGCGACGTAAGTTGGAGGTTGCTTGGGGACCATAGTACCTGTAGAAGCTTAATTAGTACCAAAATAAGCTAATAAAACACTTGGAAGAATTTTAGAACAAGAAATGAATCAAAATGAAAAACCAAAAAAATTCTAGGCATAAGATAAACTACCAACCCACGGTGGGTACCTACGGTTTGTGGTTGGACCTATAGTTCATAGGTCCTCTTCGTAGGTTACAGTACCCAAAATTTGGTATCTGATGTGGAACCACGGATGTGCAGAACGGTCCGTCGATAGAACGATGGACCGTAGTGTACACCGTGATTCAACACTTAGCAAAAAATATTGTGTGTCGTAGAATGATCTACGGTCTGTAGACGGGGTCTCATTGGTCAGTTTTGTGCCATATTTCAGAAGAATTACTTGTGCATCATTTCTTTCAACACATACAAATATATTAGTCCTACACATGCATTTCAACAAGTGATTAGGTAGTTAATCGTCATTAGGGTTCGAGTTTAACAAGAATTTACAGATTACCATTCCAAAATCTATGAACCCTAAGTCAAAACTTCGAATTTGGCCTATTACTTGATATATTTTCGTTAAAATGAACAACAGAGTCACATTCTATCGTCCTAAGGGTGTTTCTAACTATAATTTAACATGCAATTTAATAGAAAACCAACCCAAGGTCAAGATCCACTTCATGACTTCATGATTTGAACAATGAACAACTAAATTTAGAGTTAGGGTGAAGTCGTTTTACCTTACAAGTAAGAGAAGTGGGTGAGTGTGTGATTGCAATCAACTCCTTAGACCTTTTGCTAGCCCTTTGACACCGAACTTGGACCGAGAAATCTCGGTGAGGGGGAAATTGGGTGATTGTGGGAGAGAAGAGGAGAATTAAGGGAGAGGAGAGTTATATGGGGAATTATTATGGGAGTTTTTGTATTTGGAAGGGTTAGAAATGGTTAAGAGGGAATTTGGGTTGTGGGGGATGAATTTGAAATGAATAGTTTTTATTAAAAGAGGGTCCGGGTCGTGTCTCCAAAAACCCAAGGTTGGACCCACGAGACCCAGTCTACCGTCCGTGGGTCGACCTATGGACCGTAGGTGACTCTGAGACTTACAATTTTAGAAAACTTACCTAGGGTCTACGGACGTCATTCATGATCCGTGGATGGACCGACAGACCATCGATGGGGTCCGTAGACCTCTCCACATCTATTTTTCTACAAATTTTGCCTTTCGCCCCTGCACACGTAGCAACCATTAGGACCTTCTTTTTACATTTTCAGGACACTTTTTTGACATGGACACTATTCTATATCTCGCCAACACTAATACAAAAATAAAAAACCTATCTAACGAGTTATAGAAATTCAAATAACAGAAGACTACTCCTAAATTGAAAGAAAAAACCTATAGTTGGCTAAATTTTATATCTTGGGTTGCCTCCAAAGCAACACTTCATTTAATGTCGAGGCATGATGCATTCCCCTTGTGTCACGACCCGAGAGCACCCCCTAGTCATAACACGGCATACTCGACCCTGAAGTGGTCTTATACAAGCCTCATAACATTCATTCATCGCATAGGTAATATAAATAGTACGGAATTTAAAACTTTTTATTCAAAAACCATATAATCTAAAGACATTCATTTATAAAGCAGGGGAATACTAAAGTCTCACATGGCCATCTTAGACAAAACTTTAAACAAGATAGGGTCACGACCCTTTACAATCGAAGTCTCAACAAAAGTCTTAAAACATGAAAGAACTAGAAACATTAAAGGTCCTTGTCCTCGACCTATGAGGACATGCCCAAAATGTCTTGGAGAACTTTATTCCAAGCCTGACTAGGAAGGATCAAATCGAGTGCCAATCCCTACAGTTCATAAGAGTAAAGAAAATATGGGTTAGCACATAAAGTACTAAGTATGATAGCCATGCAAAAACATGTCACCAAAAGTGAACTTACCATTCATCCTTTCCACCTTTACACAATAAAGCATATAAGAGACATAAACATTACATGAGTCACATCATCACACTAAGACCAAACCTAAGACAACTCTAAGTCATACTTGTGCAATGTGCAAGTAGCATCCCATACTACTACTCACACTAAGTACTCCTTTGAAGTCACCCTAGACAAGGCACATTCACACTCAAAAGTCATGACAAGGAAGTAACTCATAATACAATCTAAGTATAGCATGCATCATTTCATTTAGGCATAAGTCACATTCTTCATTAACTTCATTACAGTAAGAGAACCTTCATCCATTAGACATTAGATTAACATTGTTCATTTATTTGTCATGAAGACATAGAGAACTCACTATAACCCTATCAAAGCCTACTCATGCAATGCATGGATGGCATCCCATACTACCACCCATACTTTATAGAACTCATCAAGAAACCATAATGCACATCTTACATGATGGGAATAGGCATTAACCGACCTAGACCATGAGAGATAAATCATGGAATTCGGAGTCATGTAACCCCATCGAAGAAAGGTGTTCTACTTTCCTAGGGTTGAACTAGTAAGCATCCTATGTAGGCACATAGTTATGGGATAAGAAAAATGCTCATTGGACTCTATCCTAACATTGGGAGAGCCACCATCTTAGCCATATCCACTTGGTGCTAAGCCTCCATTCCCATAGAGTAGTTCATTCACATTACATTGTTGTACTTGAGAGGGCCACCAACATTAGGTCTACCGACCAAAGGTACATTACACAAGAAAGGGCCACCACCATTAGGTCTACCGATTGAAGGTACATTAAGGATAGCTCATTGACTTTCCAAGAATGGCCACCCCATTCAGGTCTACCGATACAAGGTTCATCATTTCACACATGAAAGGGCCACCACCATTAGGTCTATAATTTCAAGGTTTTACATTCACATTGGGTTCTACACTCATCATGAAGGGCCACCAAGCTTAGGTCTACCGGTTCAAGACATAGTCTAAAATACCTCATTAGTAATTTATACAAGGCTACCAACATTAGGTCTAGCAATCCAAGACATTAAGTCATTAAGTCAAAGATACATTCATTATTCAAGAGGAGGATGCCTAATCCTACCAAGTCAAGAGATCACATTCAACAAAGATTTTATATATCAAGAAGAGTGCACCTAAGCCTACCAATTCAAGATGCTTCATTAATCACAATATATAACCCTTTACATTCCATTATCAACATTCATGAGTGTTAAGTGAGATTATGCTTTAAATCACAACACATTTACATTCTATCCATGAGCATCACTCTATCATTGAAATCATATGCAAATCCTTCACATCACACTCACATATACAATATTATGATAACACTTCAATTCCTCAAACTATGCCTTCAAGGCCATGATCACAATATACATAGTAAAGTAAACACCTCCACCTTCCAAGTGGATCAACATCTCTAGCACAATCCTACTTTAACAAGTAATTAGGTAAAACTTACCCTTCCAAGGCTATGATCAGATATCCTCAATTTACCAACAATTCACCATAATTAGGCATAAATGATGATACAATTCAATAATCTAAATCAATTTAGACAAGTTCCACTCATAAGCTTTCATAATCATTAAACCCACTTCATCAAGTACAATTTAGGAATTGAGAGAAAATCATGGGTTCATAGAGTATTTTCATCATAAATCATTAATTAGACATCAACACAATCATAATTTGTCATTAGAAACCATTTGAAAATGTTTGATGAAAGAACCTATGAGATTGAGTAAAACCCTAGATTTTTCATGCTTTGAAATTACCTTTGAATTGTATCCTTGAATGAAAAGTTAGACAAGGATCAAGACTACCATACCTTGCTATTGATTCCCCACGAAAATTGAAGAAGAAACATCTTGAAATCCCCAACCCTAGCTTGATCTTGACCTTGATCTCCAATGGAGTTTCTAGAGAGAAGACTTTTTAGGAGGAAAGGGTTTTGATTTGGGATTTTGAAAAAATAGAATGTAAAATAGAGTTTAACACTTTTAATACTCCTAAAATATGTTAATAAACCCAAACTAACCTTTCTAACACTTAACTAGCCAAGGGAGGATTTTACCAAACCACCCTTGGCTTGGCCGTGTCTTTGACATCACACATGTGCCATTCACGAGACCTAGACTCACGAACCGTGAGTCCATTTGCGGACCGTACTATTGGTCCGTTGTTTGGGTTAGAGAGGTGCATTTAGGGGCCATGAACTATCGAGGCCATCCACGGGGCGTGGATGGAGCTACGGGTCATGGACCCCTTCCTTAGGTCACTCCATTTTGGGCAGCCTCATGGTTTCCTTGGGGTCTTGGGGTTTAGACTTAGGGTCCTCCTCAAGGACCCTTAGGGTGGTCCTTGGGGAGTCGTAACTTGACGTCTAACCCCTAAACAGCTCAACCATGGCTTGGGACAACAGAAAGCACCATCAAACCTCACACCAAACTCTAACGCTTATTCATTTTTAGGGTCGTTACATTATCCCCCACTTAGGAACATTCGTCCTCAAATGACACTTTAAAAATATTAAGGGGTTAACAAATCAAGACTAGCAGCCCATCAATCATGCAACATCATAAACAATGCACAAAACTAGGAAAAAACATCTACTCCACATCAATAAGCTCAAAACACAACAAGAAGGTAGGAACTACATCTACAAACTCACTATGCATCAAAACTTCACATTTCTCATTTCATTGGAGGAACTTACTTTTCAAAGCCACATCATGCTCATCACACATCTTTAGGAACATTATGCAATTTTCTCATAAAAGCACATTATGAAACTTCTTCATAAAAACACATTTAGGCATGTTCAACAAGTCAACTTAAGAAATATTTAGGCAACTCATCATAGATGCATATTAACATGAGGAACACAATTTGGAAACTCATTTTCTCATATAACAAGAATTTAACTAGAACATGTCTAACATAAGGAGACCATGGAAACCCAATGTTACACATGACTCCAAAACAAGAAACAAGGTTCAAGGAACTCTCGGTTTCAAGCTTGAATAGGAATAGAAGGAAAGAGATAAAGATATCAAGACTCTCACAACCATAATATCCCCCCACTTAGGAGAAAACCCCACTAAGGCTAACATGATAACAACATAGGAACCTCAATAAAACATTCACACTATAAGAAACCATCAACATACCTGAGCTTTTAAACTAGGAAGGTCCTCATTAAGCAACTCTTGCTCACAACAACTTTACCAACACCACTCAAGATCTCATATGAGTTTACCACACCGGGTCTAAACTACTCAAACTCATTACACCTCTAAAGGTGAGAATCAAGAAAGCCTTACTCATGAACATCAAGGACACTCAACCACCTTGCTATGTAACCACATTATCTCCCCCTTAGGGGTAAGCCTATACAAAATCTCTACAACATCACTTCTTTCAATTCTAAGGTCGGAGAAAAACATCACTAAACCTTCACACTCATCATACAAGGATGATTTCAATGCAAGGTGAATTACACTTATACCCTCTTTTAAGGAGTCTACTCACTCAACACATCAAAACATTTCTTAAACACCTCATTTCATCAACTCTTTCAACATACCTCAAAACTCTTCATGACCTTCTACCAACAACACACATAACCATAAAGTGACCCATTCATACTAAAGACAACATCACCATCTATCACCTAAAATCCAACAAGTCACATAGCCACAATTGACATCAATACTCACCTTTTTCTCCCTCGATCCTTGAAGCATTACCCCTTCTAGTAGTCACATCTTCAAGACCACCGGACAAGGAATAAGAGAAAGAACTTATGGAGTCAAACTCTTTGGCCCGACTTGAAGAATAATGAAAGAAGTGTAACTTTGTAGCATCCTATAGCCTCTCGCTCATAGATGTATCACACCTCACACCGATGAACAAGACTCTACTAGACATGGCATTTTGAGACATCAACCTAAAAAGCATTCCCAAAACCTTGTGCTCTGATACAATGTTTGGCACGACCCCAGAGCACCCCCTAGTCGTAACACGTCGTACTCGACCCCGAAGAGGACTTATACAAGCCTCATAGCATTCATTCATCACATAGGTAATAGAATAGTACGTAATTGAAAACTTTTTATTCAAAAACAATACAATCTAAAGACATTTATTTATAAAGTGGCGGAATAGTAAAGTTTCACATGTCCATCTTAGACAAAACTTTAAACAAGATAGGGTCATGGCCCTTTACAATCGAAGTCTGAACAAAAGTGGTAAAACATGAAAGAACTAGAAATATTAAAAGTCCTTGTCCTCGACCTACGAGGACATACCCAAAATGTCTTGTAGAACTCTAATCCAAGTCTTACTAGGAAGGATCAAATCGAGTACCAATCCCTACAATTCATAAGAGTAAAGAAAATATGGGTTAGCACATAAAGTACTAAGTATGATAGCCATGCAAAAATATGGGTTAGCACATAATGTACTAAGTATGATAGCCATGAAACAACATACTTAGCTAGCATGCCTCTACACCATTGGTCGGGTGTATTGGGTCCTCTCAATGGGGTAAATACATCGAACTCCATATTTAGCTCATGTGGTTTTATTATCGGTTATTAGTAGCTCCCACAGTTCAGTCAGACTCCATTAAATTGACCACATTTCAGTATAATCAATATTCAGTAACAACATGTTAAATTTGGTCATTGCATTCAGTTAGCTCAGTGTTCAGTATCTATATTATGTTTCAGATTACATTATTGCTTTATTTCTCTATTCAATGATGATGTTATTTCAACTTTACTCTATCCTGAATGCTCAATACCTTTCAAGTATTGACGCATACTCAGCGCTACATCTTCTTGTGATGTAGGTTCAGGTTCTCAGCATCCAGATCACGCTTAGATCGGTTTCCGATCTCCAGTTCAGCAGCATCAGTGGTGAGTCCTCATTCTTCGGGGACAATAGTCATGTTATCATTTTAGTATTTCACTCTTTTAGTTTTAGTTTTGCTAGACTTAGCTGGTGGATGTCCCAGAGTTCTAGTCAGTTAGAGGCTATTTTCAGACTTAGGTAGATTCAACTTAGTATTTTGAGTTGATATTTCCTTTTTATTAAACTCTCAGATTTGATATTCAGATTTAGTATATGGGTATTCCCCATCATTTCAGATTTACTTATTATTAGCTTCCGCATAACTTTTATTTCTCAGTTTGTCTTTAGTATGCTCATGATTATGCCAGCAGGGTTAGCTTGGGGTCACTTGTGATGCTAGATCCCGTGTCCGCATCTCAGGGGTAGCTCAGGGGGTGACAAACCTGTTATCAGAGAACTAGGTTTAAGAGTCCTAGGATGTCTGAACATCCACACTAAGTAGAGTCCTTTTCATGGGTGTGAAGTGAACCACATCTAATGAGAGGGAGGCTACAAAGTGTTTTAGGCAAAATCTTCATTTTTTTGTTACTCTTATCATGAGTAAGGTATGATCTAATTCTGTTCTAACTAAACGTTCTACGTTTCAGATCATGCCTCCTCATACAGCTAACTCCAGGAATGCGAATGCCAGGAATGCAAACGTAGCTCCTCCAGTCCCAGATCAAGAAGTTTTGAATGTAAAATTCTGGAACACCATTCAGATGTTGGCTCAGAGTGTGACCAACCAGAACAATCAGCGGGCTTCAGTTCCGGCAAATGCTAATGTTGGGTCAACTATAGCAAGAGTGCGAGAATTTGTTAGGATGAATCTACCAGAGTTCTTAGGATCGCAGATTGGTGAGGATCACCAAAACTTCATTGATGAGGTCAAGAAGATCTTTGACGTAATGCAGGTAACTGGGAATGTTCGAGTTGAGTTAGCATCTTACCAACATAAGGATGTGGCTCATATATGGTATACTCAGTGGAAAGAGAACAAAGGTACAGATGCAGCTCCTATCACTTGGGATTGTTTTAGTGAGACTTTTCTGGAGAAGTTTTTCCCAAGAGAGCTAAGTGAGGCAAAAGCTTAGGAATTTATGACAGTCCAAGAGTATGGGCTCAAGTTTACCCAACTCTCCAAGTATGCTCCTCACATGGTTTTTGATTCAAGGGTTCAGATGAATTAGTTTCTATATGGAGTGTCAGATTTGGTGAAGACAGTGTGAAGAAATGCTATGTTGCTGGAAAATAAGAGCATCTCAAGGCTCATGACTCATGCTCAACAGGTTGAGGGTGATAAACTTAGGGAACACACTAAGGAAAACAAAAAGTCTAGGACTGGAAACTATGACTATTAACAACAGAAATCGGGTGGTAGAAATCGCTTGCAAGTTCAGCAGAAATTTTCAGCTCCAGCACCTCCATCAGCTAGTGTTCCATCTTCCAAATTTAGACAAGATCACAAGGTGGGACATTAGGTTCTATGCCTCAGGAAAGTGTTTTAGGTACCAAAACCTACCCAAATTTCCCTAAGTGTGGTAAGAACCATCCGGGCGAGTGCCTTGTAGGAAAGGAAGGATGCTTTGGATATGGTCAGTCTGGTCACAGGTTGAGGGATTGTCCTTCTAAACAACTTTAAGGAGGTAATAGTAGAGCTCAATCCGCAACTTCAGCAGCGCCAACAAGTCGCCCGACTCAGCAAGGTAACTCATCTGGTATAGGTGGTGTACAGCTCCAAAACAAGCTCTCTACTCTTCAGGCTCGCCAGGATCAGGAATATTCTCCTGATGTAGTCACTACTACGTTAGGAGTCTTTGATCTCGATGTTTTTGCTTTATTAGATCCAGGGGCTACTCTTTCCTTTGTTACTTCTTATATAGTATTTAAGTTTGGTGTTAGTCCTGAAACTCTCTTAATACCTTTCTCAGTCTCTACCCAGTCAGTGACTCAGTTATAGCTAGACGGGTATACAAAATTTGCCCTATCATAGTCTCCCCGAAAATCACCTCGGCAGATCTTGTAGAGTTAGAAATGGTAGACTTTGATGTCATTTTAGGCATGGATTGTTTACATTCCTGTTATGCCTTAGTCAATCGTATAACTAGGATTTTTCTATTTCAATTTCCAGATTAACCAATCTTAGAATGGAAGGGCAGTAGCTTAGCGTCTATGGGTCAATTCATTTCTTACCTTAAGGCTAGAAAGATGATATCTAAGGGTTGTTTCTATCATCTAGTTAGGTTTAAGGATTCAAGCTCTGAAACCCCAACTCTTGAGTCAGTTCCTGTAGTTAATGAGTTCCCAGAATTGTTTCCAAATGATCTTCCCGGAGTTCCTACTGATAGGGAAATCGACTTTGGAATTGATCTCCTCCAGATACCCAACCTATCTCTATTCCTCCTTACATAATGGCTCCAGCTGAGCTTAAGGAATTGAAGGAGCAATTGAAAGACCTTCTAGATAAGGGCTTCATTAGACCTAGTATTTCGCCATGGGGTGCACTAGTGTTGTTCGTAAAGAAGAAAGAAGGTTCTCTCAGAATGTACATTGACTATAGGTAGTTGAACAAGGTCACAATCAAGAATAAGTATCCCATCCCCAGGATGGATGACTTGTTTGACCGAATTTAGGATACTAGTCATTTCTCAAAGATAGACCTTAGATCGAGTTATCATCAACTTAAATTCAGAGATAGTGACATTTCGAAAACATCCTTCAAAACTCAGTATGGTCATTATGAATTTGTAGTTTTGTCATTTGGACTAACCAATGCTCCCGCAACTTTAATGGATTCGATGAACAGAGTGTTCGAGCAGTATGTGGACTTGTTCGTTATCATTTTCATTGATTATATCCTCATTTACTCTAGGAATGAGGAGGAACATGTGAGTCATTTGAAAATTGTTCTACAAACTCTCAAAGATCACCAATTATTAACAAAATTTAACAAGCTCGAGTTTTGGTTACAATCAATTGCTTTCCTTAGGCATATAGTATCCAGCGAAGGGATTTGAGTGGATTCCCAGAAAATAGAAGCAGTGAAACAATGGCCCCAAACCTACCTCTCCTACAGATATCAGAAGTTTCTTGGGTATAGTGGGTTATTACAGAAGGTTCATGGAAGGATTTTCATCCATATCCTCTCCATTGAGTAAGTTGACTCAGAAAAAGGTCAAGTTTCAGTGGTCAGATGATTGTGAGAAAAGCTTCGCATAACTTAAGACTAGGTTAACTACAACACCTGTTTTGACTCTTCCGGAGGGTTCAAAGGATTATGTGATTTATTGTGATGCATTCAGAATCAGCCTAGGTTGTGTGTTGATGCGGCGAGGCAAGGTTTTACCTTATGCTTCTAGACAACTTAAGGTGCATGAGAAGAAATATCCTATTCATGACCTCAAACTTGTAGCAGTGGTGTTTGCACTCAAGATTTGGAGACACTACTCATATGGTGTTTACGTACATATGTTCACTGACCATAAGAGCCTTCAATATGTGTTCACCCAGAAAGAGTTGAATCTTCGCCATAGAAGATGGCTTGAGTTCCTAAAGGATTATGACATCAGTGTGCATTACCATTCGAGTAAGGAAAATATAGTATCAAATGCCCTTATTTGACTATTTATGGGTAGTGTATCACATGTTGGGGAAGAAAGAAAATATCTAGCAAAAGATGTTCACATGCTTGCTCGTTTAGGAGTTCGTGTTATGAGCATATCAGATGGTGGTGTGATAGTTCAAAATAGACCAGAATCTTCATTAGTAGTGGAGGTTAAGGAAAAGCAAGACAATGATATGATATTTCTCGAACTCAAGGGTGCAGTCCATCAACAAAGAGTTGAGGTATTCTCCCAAGGAGGAGATGGTGTGCTTCGCTACCAGGGTCGATTATACGTTCCTAACATAGGCGAGTTGAGATTGCAGATTCTTGCAGAAGCCGATAACTCTAGGTATTCTATTCATCCAGGCGCCACTAAGATGTACCTTTATCTGAGGGAAGTCTTTTGGTGGAATGGTATGAAGGGGGATATAGCAAATTTTGTGGCTAAGTGCCCCAATTGTCAGCAAGTGAAGGTAGAACATCAGAAACCAGGGGTATGTCTCAAGAGATCGACATTCCTACTTGGAAGTGGGAAGTGATCAACATGGATTTCATCACAGGTTTACCTCGTACTCGTAGAAAACATCATTCCATTTGGGTGATAGTAGACAAAGTCACTAAGTCTTCTCACTTTTTGGCGGTGAAGACTACAGATTCGATGGAGGACTATGCCAAGCTTTAAATTAATGAGATAGTTAGGTTGCATAGGGTTCCTTTGTTTATCATCTCAGATAGAGGTCCTAAGTTTACCTCTCATTTCTGGAAGTCATTTCAGAAAGGTCAAGGTACTCAGGTTAATCTTAGCACAACATTTCATCCACAGATGGATGGTCAGGTAAATCATACCATTCAGACCTTAGAAAACATGTTGAGAGCTTGTGTGATTGACTTCAAGGGTAGTTGGGATGATCACCTTCCTCTTATAGAGTTCACCTACAACAATAACTACCAATCCAGTATTCAGATGGACCCTTATGAGGCATTGTATGGGCGTAGATGCAGATCTCTTGTTGGTTGGTTTGAAGTAGGTGAAGCAGCCTTGATAGGGAAAGATTCACTCCATTATGCTATGGAGAAAGTGCAACTCATTAGAGATAGACTTAAGACAGCCCAGGGTCGCCAGAAGTCTTGTGCAGGTGTGAGAAAAAGGGAACTAGACTTCCTAGTTGATGATTGGGTTTTCTTGAAAGTGTAACCTATGAAAGGGGTGATGAGATTTGTCAAGAAAGGGATGCTCAGTTCCAAATATGTAAACCCTTATAGGATTCTGAAAAGGATTGGTAAAGTGGCATATGAGTTAGAGTTGCCAGCATAATTAGTAGCAGTAAATCCAGTCTTTCACATCTCACTATTGAAGAAGTGTATGGGTGATTTAGCATCCGTAATGCCATTAGAGAGTGTAGTTGTGAAAGATAGTTTTTCTTATGAGGATGTACCAGTTGAGATTCTTGATCGTCGGGTAAGAAGGTTGACAAACAAAGAAGTCGCTTCAGTCAAGGTTTTGTGGAGGAGTCAGTCCGTAGAGGGAGCTACTTGGGAAGCAGAAATAGCCATGAAGTCTAAGTATCCTCACATCTTTCCTTCCGATTCAGCTACAACTTTAGGTATTAATTCCTCTTCAATTTTTCATTCATTTATGCGTGAATTCAGTCTTAGTATCATGTTCCTTCAGCTTGTACTTGAATTTTCAACGTATTTTCATGTTCGTGGAACTCAGTTCAGTCAGAAATCAATCTTTAGTGTTTGGTGGTAGGGTTATAGATCATTCCCTCCATTTCAGCAAGTTTAGTCTTCATTCGAGGACAAATGATCCCAAGGGGGAGATATGGTAACACCTCGAAAACCAGACCCAAAAAAAATATGCAGAACATACCTGAAATAGTGAACCACGGTAGGGTTCACGGACCATGATAGGGTCCATGGTCCTTTGACCTACCCGTGGTCATGACTTGGAAGTCACCAGGCCCAGACATCAGACCACGGGGACATGGCCTGTGGTAGGGTCCGTGAAGGCCAGCCGTAAGCCCTCAGACCTGAGTCTACAGACCTCAGCCCAAGTGAGGACCACGGGGACCTTCACGATGCTTGGTCCTCCACACAAGCCTGGGTATTGGCTCGTGTACTGACTCTTCAGAACCACAGGACCAAGTGAAGTCCACGAGGGCCTTCACAGTCTGTGGTGCCTTTCACGGTCTGTGAAAGAGGTCGTGATCAGCCCGTCTGCAGCTTTAAGTTAGGGGTCTTTTGGTCTTTTTCTATTTCATTGGACCTCTAAACTATGTTGTTTTATTCCTAAACTACGTGGTTTTGGTTAGTGTTATCCTAGAAACACAACTAGAACTTACCTCAGTCAGATATTGCAGCCAAAACTTAGAAAATTAGAAGCGAAAGAGGAGAAAAGGTCGAACAACCCTACTTCAAGAACGCGACAAGGTTCCATCAGTTCTAGCCCCAAAATCAAAAGATTTCTCCATGGAATTCGTCACCAAGTATGTGGGATTTCACTAGTGGGTCCCTTTCACCCATTAGGTCCCTAGAATTCAGTCAGATTCTTGATTCCCCATTATTAACTAGACGTAGGATTTCTAGAACTTGAGTGGATTCTCATGAATTAGTTAATAATATGTTTGAAATCAGATTATCATGTTATTACTTCATTTATTTCATGAATATCAAAACACTAGCTATTTATTTCTTTAGTTCTTGAATTACACATGCTAGGTCAGATAATTCAGTATGTCAGATATACATGCCTTAGTCTTGAATGTGTCATTATCATTATATAAATGTGCATTCTCAATTTGCATGTCTGTTTTGAGCTATAAAGTATACCATATAATTCAGTCTTAATGTGTTAAATATTTAATCTATTGGGAGTAGCATAATACCGAGTTGGACTAGGGTCAGTCACCCATATAGTCCCAGAACTATGACCCACGTAGGTTGTATGTCCCCTATGTGGGTATTATTTTAGTGATCACGCCAGCATGCCTCTACACCTTTGGTCGGGTGTATTGGGTCCTCTTAATGGGGTAAATACATCGAACTCCATATTTAACTCATGTGGTTTTATTATCGGTTATTAGTAGCTCCCACAGTTCAGTCAGACTCCATTGCATTGAACACATTTCAGTATAATCAGTATTCAGTATCAGCATGTTAAATTTGGTCATTGCATTCAGTTAGCTCAGTATTCAGTAGCTATATTATGTTTTAGATTACATTATTACTTTATTGCTCTATTCAGTTATGATGTTATTTCAGATTTACTCTATCATGCATGCTTAGTACCTTTCAAGTACTGACACATACTCTGCGCTACATTTTCTCATGATTTAGGTTCAGGTTCTCAACATCAAGATCACGGTTAGATAGGTTCCCGATATCCAATTCAACACCATCAGTGGTGTATCCTCATTGTTCGAGAACAATAGTCATGTTATCATTTCAACATTTTAGTCTTTTAGTTTCGGTTTTGCTAGACTTAGTTGGGGCATATCCCAGCACTTCTAGTCAGTTAGAGGCTATTTTAAGACATAGTTAGATTCAACTTAGTATTTCGAGTTGATATTTCTTTTGTATTAAAATATCATATTTGATATTAAGATTTAGTATATGGGTATTCCCCATCATTTCAAATTTACTTATTATTAGCTTCTGCATCAGTTTTATTTCTCAGTTTATCTTTTGTATGCTCATGATTTTGCCAGCAGGGTTAGCTTGGGGTAACTTGTGATCCTAGGTCCCGTGTCCGTGTCTAGGTCATGTGTCCGCATCTCTAGGGTAGCTCGGGGTGTGACTTCAGTCCTCGTTATGTAGGCCCATATCAGATTTTAAGACGTGTTGGTAAGGTTGCTTATGAATTAGATTTGCCAAATGAGTTGGCATAGGTGCATCCAGTTTTCTATTTTTCTATATTGAAGAAATATGTTGGTGATCCAACATCCATAGTTTCCTTAGAAGGTTTGGGAGTTAAGGAGAATATTTTTTATGAAGAAGTATTGGCTGAGATTTTAGACCGGCAAGTGAAGGAGTTGAGAAATAAAGAAGTAGTTTTCATGAAAGTGTTGTGGAGGAATAAGTTAGTTGAGGGTGCTACCTTGGAGGCCAAGGACGATATGATTTCCCAATATACTCATCTCTTTCCTTCTACTCCTACTCTAGCTTGAGGTAATGAGTTCCTCATGGTTCACTCTTTGTTTTTAGAGTCATGTGTCTTGAATGTTTCCATGATTTCCTTACTATGCATGATTCATGAAAAGCTTGATTTTTGAGAAAATGAGTCAATTTAAGTGATTTTTACATGTTTATGTACATTTGAGTATGAGTTGCATGTAGACTACATGATATGATCATATGAGCATGTTTTAGCTTGGAGTTGATGTTTCCTCCTTGAAAGTTAGTTTGAAGTTGATGTTTTCTCCTCGGATATGTGTATTGCATGCATGTTGGGCTGTTAGATTTAGTTCCACCCCTCTCATGATGTTTTGATTACGTCTTAGCTTAGAGTCGATAATTCCTCCTCGGTTATATGCATATAGATGAAGATGGTTGGGTTGTTAGTTCCTCTCCTACTCTTTTCCTACTACCTTGAAATTCATTCCAGGACGAATGATCCCAATGGGGAGATATTGTAACACCCCGGATTTGAAAAGGGTAAAGTAACAATTATCTAGAGTTGCAGGTGCCAGGCAGCGGAGGCCACCCACGACCCGTGAATGCGACCACGGACCGTAGGTGTGGTTCGTGGTTGGCAACCACAACTCAATCTTAGAGTTCCAGAACCACGACTTGACTAACGGACCATCCATTAGACTAGGGTCTGTGGTCGAGGGTCTGTAGGTCAAAACCCCCAAAACCAACTTTCTGACCATGAACACCGCCGTGCAGGACGGACCATCGGCAGGGGTCCGTAGGTCGTGCCTGGCAGTTAAGTTTTAGGGGCAATTGGGTCTTTTATACTACGTCGTTTTACCTTTCACTAAGACCCTTATATAAGTGATTGCACCAACCAAATTAGTTCATTCTCTTCAAGTTCACCAAAAAGAAGAAGTCTAAATATTTCTCTCTCTACAAAGCTTGAAGAAGAAGGATTCAACCTAGTGTTTCAAGTCAAATCTCAATTCCTTCATTGAAGATAATCAATCGACTTTGGGGTATGATAGTTTTAACCCACGGATTCCTTCCATTCATGGAATTCCCAAATCCTCTGATTTTCTAAGTTAGAAATCCCTAAGTAAGTTAGGGTTTTCTATAATTCTCATGGGTTCTCTTGATTATTGATTTAAATGATTGAATTATGATCTCTTATGTATGAATTGATGAAATAATGTGAATTTATGATGATTACCCTATGAACCCAGGTAATCCCCATGTTTTCAAGTTATGATCATGTGATGTGAGATTTTTATTATGAAAGGAGAGTTTCATGAAATTAAGCATGTATTGATGGAATTACATGACTTTATGATGAAATCCATGTCTAACCTATTTTTTCTATATGTTGATGATTGAAAGTGAGTTTTGAACCTTGAAACGTATATTATGGAATTATGCATGTTCTTATCAAATCTATGCAAACGTTTTAAGAATGCTTTAAGAGTAAAGTATCAATAATGATGTTGTTGTTGTGTTATTGAAAGGATTTCTCATATACACATAAAAGCATGATTGTGAAAGGTTTTCTCACATAATGAGGATTGTAAGTTTGAAAGGTCTTCTCATCTAATTGACTCAAAGATTAAGAGATATCCTAATAAAATTTAGCTAAGATTGGTTATTAGATGATACCTTTCCATGACTAATGACTTAGCTTGGATTATCAAGATGATGTGCCCTTCCATGGATAATGATTACAAGTTAGAAATGACTATTCCGTGGGATTTATACTTAGCACTGAGAGGATATTAAGTTGGAAGCTCTGCCGTTAGTAGAGGCCAGGTTTCTAGAAGCAATCTCCTTATCCCTTACGTATGTGCCCCCATAAGATGATTGTCTAGATAGACATTATGTAGTGGATACATCTAAGATAGAAGTTCATGTTCCTTACCTTGGCAAGTAGGACAACCCTTTTTGGTGTGGGAGGCACTAGGGGATCATGTTATAGCTCATATGGTCTCTATGTTGGTTAAGACTACTTCCCATAATAATAACGAACAAAGGTTACTTTAAGAAGTACCTCATACATGTTCCAAGGTTTTAACGATGTTAGCTTGCATTGACCATGTTTTATGACTTATGTTTTCTAACCCTTTTTATATCATGTTTTAACTTGGTAAATTGCATATCATGAAATGTTCACTTTTAGCATGATTTAAATGTTTTATATATAGCTATCATACTTGGTACATTATTTTGTACTAACCCAATCTCTTGACTATATTTCCCCAAATATAGGGTTCGACAGTTAGGTTTCTCTGTTTTGTGGCTAGTGGTTGATTATGAGGTTCTCGAGCTTTGGCGAGTCCTCGTGCTTCAAGGATGGATTTTCATTATATCAATTTTCTTTCTTATTTCCAGTTATGGACACGATGTATGGGTTAGGCCTAATTTCATTCTTTTGTACTAGATGACTAATTAGACAAATGTTTTAGTCATCCTCTTTACTTTTATAAGACGTCGAACTTGAAATGTTGTCTTTACTTCTTTTGTTCTATTTCTTATGTTATGAATGGTAAGTGGATTGTATGGAGTCTCTCAGGGTCCTATATGCCAAGTTACATCTAGGGGGTACCTCTGGGTCGTGACATATATAGATTAGAACATAATTAGTCATTGATGAGTGTAGATTTACACTTATTTGAGACATGTTAGTTTAACAATTAATGTGCTCAATGGCTAATCATGTCCTATTCTGATGATATTATGATGATTTGCAGCTATGAAGGATAAAGGAAAAGGCAAGTATGAATCTATGAAAGAAAGGCCAAAATTATTGAAAGAAGTATAAACTCTACACTAGTGGTTGCCTAACCAAAAGGGCGGATAGCCAAAGTGGATTGGCGTCACCCAAAGTGACAATTCTCACAATTGAAGAGTTTCAAGGAAGGTAGGTGGTCTATAAAGTTAAACAACTACTCACCAAAGTTGAAGGGTAAACAAGATGACCAACACTAAAGGTTATAGGACTTTAATGATAAAATGAATGCTTAAAAGGTTTACAAAGGTTGTATTCAACGATGCACCGAATGTGTATGGAAAACTTGATCATGTTTGCCAAGTGTCAAAACCTAGGGGTACCCCTAAGGGATTTCATACAAGCCCTTAGCATAATCACAGACATGGAGAAACCACCTAGTTGAGGGTGCAACATGGGAGGTCGAGGCCGACATGAAGTCCCGCTACCCTCATCTTTTTCCTCCTACTCCTAGCCATAGTTGAGGTTAGTAGTCTCTATTAATTTGGTATAAATTGAAAATCATGTGTGTTGATGATTATGACATGATTTCCTTATATGTGCATATTTTTGTGAAAATTCATGCTTAAGTTGTATGTTGAGTTTTCATGAATTTTGTTTCTCATGGTTGAAATTGCACCCATAAATGTTGTGTGATGTTGTCTTCATGAGAGTTGTAATGAACATTCTTGATGTTGTCTTGGTAATGAAATGTCTTGTTAATTGCTTAGTATATATGTTGATGCTCATTGATTATGGAGAAGGTAGTTCCTCCTATACTTATGTGAAGTAAAGAGTTTTGAGCATAGTGATGTTGTGGATTAAATTCCAATACGATATGATGATATGATATTTTTTATGTGACTAGTTGTTGTGCTGCTAGTTTGAGTCATCGTCTCCCTAGAAAGAAGTGCAAGTGACATTCGGAGACGAATGCTCCTAAAGGGGGGATATTGTAATACCCAATAAATTATACAACTTAAATTAGAGCCTCACCTTATGAATAACGACTTAAAAATAGTTAAAATGATATTTGTAAACCTATATTAATTCAATTGACTTGGTTAGGAAGAGTAAAAGTTTAAACGTCAAGAAACGACCAAGAAATCCGGAAACTAGAGAAGAATATGTCCTTGTGTGTCCTTAGGTTTTGGGAGGGTTTGGGAGTGTCGTATGATGGTATAATCTTGTAAAAAGGTTTAAATTAGGTAAATATATGTTTATAGGGTCAAAACGTACGAATACAACACCCCGGGGCTACCCTAAGGGACCCCGAGGAGGACCCTAACCTTGGCCAAGTAAGCTGCCAAGGCAGCTTGCAGATTGCACTTGGAGGGAATAGCTGAACATCAAGCACTTGCTCCCCCAAGGAGCAAAAATTCAGTTCTCGCGGACTCTACTGTCTCGAAATTTAATTCCAAATATCTTCAGGGAACATCTCCGCATCGCGGACTTGTTCCGCGAAGAAAATGCAGAAATTTGGAAATCAATTTTTATTTCATTAAAGAGTCCAACTAAGTGAGGGGTATTTAGGGTACTTTAGGGAATGTGTATATAATAATTTTTAAGTCAATTTACCTCAGTTTTATCACTCAAACACAAAACCTCAAAGATCTAAACCTAAAGTTCCTCCTTCTCTCTACTCTCTCTCTTCCCAAGAACTCCATTGAAGAAGATTGGAGCTTCAAGAAGAAGACCAACTCTCCAAGGTTTCAACTCGGATTTTCGTGGTTAATTAGTCAAAAAGGTATGGTTTCTTATCACTCTTGGGATTCCTTTCCCCAAGAGTCCCCTTGAAGATGAATTTCAAAATCTCCAATTTCTAGGTTTCAATCCAAAAACGTGGGTCTTCTTTCTAAAGTGAGATTGATGTTATAAACTGACTTTGATTGATGTTATATGAACAATTATGGATGAATTTATGTTGTATTGATGGTTTATTGAAGAATTCCCCATGAAACCCATGTTTCTCCTTCTTTTCCAAATTCTAACCCTAGTTTGTGTTGGATATTAATTGAAGGCTATGAATTGAATGTCATGTTATGAAATTCATGTTTGTATAATGATTCTACCCTAGGTTATATATAATTAGGGTTGAGTCTTTGAATGAATACTCAAAGTCTATGAAGGGAATATGTCAATTACTTACATTGATGTTGATTATATCATTACTTCATGAATTACCTTGTATTATGTATTGGTTATGAATTGCTTGGTAATTGAAGTATGAATGTCCCATGAAGGGAAATAAGGTATGAAGGTTGGTTCTTCTTTGAACTCAAGTATGAAAGGTAAATTACTTAGATTGTAATGATGCTATACCTGATGTGTTCTTGTGGTGTTGATGACCTAGTTTACTCATCCTTAATCCTTTACAGTTGAATTAGCTATGAAATATATATGTATGTTATGGTATGATTGTTTTATGATTTAAAGGTAGTTCTCATGATTATAATTTAATGTAAAGTGAAAGGTTTACTCACTTGCTAAGTGTTTCTAAAGTGAAAGGATTGTTACTCACTTATGAACACACATGAGCTATTATGATAAGATGTTTACATAAGAGTCTAGTAAAGGCTAATGTGAAATTATGTGATGACTAAAGATGATTATTAAAGGGAATTAGATGCTTAGCACCGAAAGGGCATGTAAATGAGATGGGGGTCTCACGTTTAGTAAGTCCGGCTCCCCACATGGGTTTCCACACGTTTAGCAAGTCTGGACTACCCACGGTATGTGTTGTCTCATGAGATGGAAACCTCCACGTTTAGTAAGTTAGGGTTTATAGAAGTAATCTCCTTGACCCTTAACTATGTGCCCACATAGGACTTTAGCTTAGTGGATCCACCTAGATAGCTATGTACGAATGGTTACACCTTAGGCAAGTGTTAACCCTCTCTTTTTGGTGTGGGAGTAGAACCTGGATTCCATGTAGCTCTCATGGTCTATGTCAGTTATTGCAATATTTCCCTAATGTAAAAGTAAATGATGGTATGAAAGGTGTGACCTTTTTCTAGGGCTTTCGTAAGAGTTTCTACAGAGTGTAAGGGAGGGTATCGGACTTCTCTTGCACATTGCACTTGTAGGATCCTAAGAGATGGTTGTAGTAGTGTTCTCTTATGATTATGATGGTTATGACTTATGTATGTTGAAGCTATGTTATGTATGATCGTTATGAATATGGTAAGTTATGATGATATATGATCTTATGAATGTATGGATGAAGTAGGTTGCTTAATGTGATACTTGGCTTTGAATAGGGTTATGGGGTTCTATTATTGGGATTGCACTAGTATTGTTTGGGTTGTCTACATGTTGGGATGATACTATGTTGGTTTGGACTATGATGCTTATTTTGTGTGCATATTGAATTTACTTGGTAAAAAGCATGTTTTGAATAATTGTCCTTCTATGCATGTTTCAATGGTTTTTATGCATAGTAGCCATACTTAGTACGTGTGTTGTACTAACCCATATTTTCTTCCTTTTCCCCAACATTTAGGTTCGGGCCGTTGAGGATTCAAGCTTACTTCTCAAGACACTTGGAGTTGGTTCCCCAAGTTGGTGAGTCCTCAAGTCCGAGTACATCACCATATGATCTAGCTTCTATGTTTAGTTCTTTACTCATGTTGAAAGACATTGTTGTACTTTCCTATTTCAAGACTTCTTATTGATGTAAGGGCTAAGTCCCATTTTCGATACTTCTATGTCTAAATGGTACATTGTGACGAAGTTAGATTCTATTTTTCATATATGAAGTGAAGTTGAACTTCCAAAGTAAGAGTTTTAAATTTTCCATGATTTTATTCTATGACACATATTATGATGAATGCTAAGGGCTTGTATAAGACCTCTTCGAGGTCGAATACGCCGGTAACGACTAGGGGGTGCTCTCGGGTAGTTACAAGGAGCATTACACAATCCGAATGATATTCTCTTGAAAGTGAATGTCTCATAGGGTCAAGTTAAAGTATTCTTCTTCTAATCTTAATGTAAACCCATTTGATTTCTATGTTAATTAAGACTAACTCGAACTTATGAATGTAATCTAATCAAAGCCAAGCCACGAGGTCCGCATGCGTATAAAAAAATTATGAGAACATAGATATATTACTTTTGTACAACATGGAATATGTTATAATAGCATGATACAAGTGTTGCAATTTGTGTAATCTATCAATGTTATATAGTTGTTGTAGGGATAAATATTTATCAATGGTGGAGAATTGATTAATGGACTATTCATTTCATCCAATGATTAGTATGAAATATTGAGTGAGCAAAGTGAGAATAAATAACATGAGAGTAAGCTTGACAACAAACATAGTATGCTGCTTGTGCAACACATCACAACGATAAGTTCTATTAGATTTATAAATATCCATTTAAGGGGAGATAAAAAGGGTTCATTTTTTTCATAATTATATCTGTTTAAATAAAGATAAGAATTTTCATTGATGGACACCGCTGACATAATTTAGGAAATTAAAGAAAGTCTCAAAATAAGATATATAAAGGCTATTTCTTTCTTTTATTGATATGATTTCTTAAGGGTTGTTATTTTTTAGTCTAGCCTGTTATTGAAGAGTTGGTTGTTAAATATCTCCATATTATTGTTGATGTTATTTTTGCTAGAAATCCACATCCAGTAATGTCAATGTTGTGTTAAGTTAGAAGTAAGAAGTGGTGTGTAAATGATAGTTGTTACCAAATTACGGTGATTATTGGGTTGATTGAGGTATTATAGTTGTCATCTAGAGGAAGTATAGTTACATACATGTTACTAGTGGGGTTGTTGTTTTGAGTACATAGATGTTCATCATATACGTGCTATTAAATATTATGGAGGCCTTGTTGGCTCACATAGTGATAAATATATATATATTTATATATATATATATATATTTATATATATATATATATATATATTCCTTATGAATTATTAAGTTAGTTGAGATTATTATTGTTGATATAACCGTAGTCTTAATTGTTGTTGTTTGTTGCTCGAGTTGTACATCCCTCCTTATTGGGATTCTTATTATGTTAGTAGTGGCCCTATGTTTTACATGTCTTAGAGACTATTCGTATAGTTTGTCTACAGCTAAATTGCTAACCTTTGTGCTATTGGAT
Organism: Solanum chiquidenum; assembly: GCA_029582725.1. NCBI lineage: Eukaryota > Viridiplantae > Streptophyta > Magnoliopsida > Solanales > Solanaceae > Solanum > Solanum chiquidenum. The sequence continues at coordinate 46,519 of JAJOOS010085571.1, forward strand.
TGTTCAATGCTTCCCTTTGGCCTATTGTGGTTAGCTGCAGAAATGTATTATTTTTCTACGATGTTATGTACAACTTCCTTGAGGGGAAATTGAGATCAATGTAATCCTACAAGTTATTTTGCTTACCTACGAGGCTAATATGAAGACACTATGATATTATGGTTACCTACGGGATATATTTAGGCATATTCAATTATGGGTCACTCGATGGCCTAAGAGGGCTATATGTTGATGCCTAAGAGCAGTGTATGTGTTGCCTATGGGGCAAAATTTATACCTAAGAGGGTTATTTGTCTCCTACGGGTCTATATTGATGTCTAAGAGGGCATTTGATCCATTAGGGACTATATTGATGCTTAAGAGAGGTATGTGCTACCTATCAGGCTATATTGATGCCTAAGAGGTCTATATGCTCCTTAGAGAGCTATTAAAAGGTATTGATTGCCTTCGGGTCTATAGTAGAGTTCCTTAGGGGCTATTGATATATAATTACTATTGATGGTGCTAGGAAACTACTAATATGGGTATATAAACTGAATTGGATCCTTTCAAGCTTATGGGGCCTGGTGAGGTGGTCTTAATTGTTATTTCGTATCAGTCGAGCTTATGGGGGCTTGGTTAGGTTTTTGTTTGATTATTTTGGTTTGTTTAGATTTAAGGGCATGTAAGTTGTCAGTGTATCATTGACCCCTCTAATTTAGTTGCCTTCAATACCGTATAATTCCTGCATAATTATTATATTATCTTACATGCTCAGGACATTATCTCGTACTGACATTTCATTGCTTGAGGGCGATGTATATTCGTGCCTAAAGGTTTTGATAGACCTCTCTAGCAGCATAGTTGTCTTCTATCATGTTGACTAGCCCCTTTCTTTTCGAGATACCAGAATTCTGAGGTTCATTGGCTTTAGTTGTAGATAGTTTTAGGTATGCCATGACCCTGTCCTGACCAAGTTTACTGGTCTTAGAGGCTTGGATACTAGGGTATTCTGCTTTAGAGCCACGTTTTGGTCATGTTGGCCTTGTTTGTTAGTTGGCTGAAGCTTGATAGTTGTTTGAGGTATTATTCTGATCAATTCCTATTTTGAGATTATGTAAGCTTTGTGAACACATAGAGCATTTATGTTTTCCCAGATATTGTGTTGGCTTTGACGGTCAAAACAGGACTTATGTGTTAGCCAACTATTAATATATATGAACTTTTGGGAGTAGCTTTTTTATATATAGTTGTTGACGGGGACATTGCCAACTGAGGGCTTATTTTTAATCTGAGATATTCTTGTTTGTTTTACTGATTATGCTTGGCTACTATGCGCCATTAGCAAATTTTTCAATAGGGTTGGCTCAGGCCCAAGTTTTGGCAATAGGTGTCAGTTGTGCCCCAGAGTTTGGAGTGTGTTATTCTGGAGAAAAAGTAATATGGTTGTAACCATATTAGACCATCTCCAATCCTTCTCCATTTTTCTCTATACTATATATATGTAGAGTAGAATAGAAAATAAGGTCTCCAACCGAACTACAAGAAAACCTTTTATTTTCTATTTGTAGAGAGGTGAATAGCAGTTATCTGAATTTGGAAAATTACTATTCATCCTCTCTATTTCACTTTTTCATTATTTTAATATTATTTGTTACTATATAACATTTGTAATAAACAAAAACAATTTAATATAATACCATTAATTAAGTCTCTAATATTCATAACTATTTTCTATTGTACTATATTTATTATATTAATTTTAACTTTATATTTATTTATATTTTTTATTAATGAGATTCCATGAAAACAATTTATATGTACTTTAGTTTTATTATAATTAATAATACAATAAGAAAATAACCATCAAAAATGAAAAGTGCACGTGTTAAACGAGTAAAAAGATCTAAAAATACGTTATTGACAAGTATACTACTCCCCTAATTAACTATTTTTCTAATTTAACTCCACTTTCACCAATTATGTCTCTTTCATTTGAATTTTCCATTAATATGCACAAAATATAATATTTGTTTGCAATTTATGTTATCTAGAAATTCTTGATAAAATATAATTTGATATTACATAAAGATTTGTAAAGAATAAATTTTTATATTACATGAAGATTATATGGGATTAGTATTAGAAAAAGGAAGAAAGAACTGAATTATGAAATAAATAATAATAATAATAATAATAATAATATAATATTGAGAAAAGAGAAAAAGATTCTTTCTTAGAGTGTAAAATAGAGAATGAGTTAGAGTTGGTTGTCTCTATATTTGGAGAGTCAACCAGAAAATGGGTAAGAGATGCCCTTAGACATCAAGGACTTAGTAATACCTCATGCCTGCACGACTATCAAGCATCAGATTCATAAAGTGCATGGGGGAAGTGATCTTTCGATGTCCATAAAATAGTGATATGGTTAGAATTAGAATACCCATCAACAAGTAACAATAACTCTTTTCTACCTGTATCTCAAGCATCTGATTCATAAAGGGTATGGGGAAGTGATCTTTCGTTATTCACCGATTAAGTTTATGGTAGTTCTTGCATACCCTTTATGATAAACATGATCTATCATAGAAATATGCATTGTTTTTATTCATGAACTAAGGAACGTGAAATCAGTTTCACCTATGTTAGTAGGAAAGTTCAAAAGTCAGAAAGATATTAAGAGTAACCTATTTTGCTGCCTATTAATTTTGGCAGTAATTCGAGGACGAATGATCCCAAGGGGGATATTGTAACGCCCTGCAACTTCTTAGCAATGATTTCAACCACCTTTGGATGTGTATAGGTCCGAACCTAATGATTTTTATGTTAAACATATATGCTATGGTATTTTACTAGGTGTATCAAATATTTTTAGGCCCTTAAACTACCTCAGACACCAAGAAAAGAATAAAACATTTCTATCGGCAATATTTCTGCATGATTTCAGATAAGGGTCAATTTCAAATAGCCATATCTTTTGGAATAGTAAGAATTGGGTGACACATGGACTATCAAATTAAATATCTACAAGTATTCTATCCAACTTCATCGACCGCTCATCAATCTGCCTCTTGATTAAAACTTTATTTCCATTTTACTAGAGAGACAACAAATTTGTTGTGCAATCCATACACCTGGTAATGTGGGCGCACCGAGGTAGGATATTTTTCTAGAAGTTTCGATATTATAAAATTGGTTGTGTGCTCCGCACGGCCTGTAGCATGGCCGCACTGTGACAAGATAATTGCTAATGTTCACAATTTTAAGATCCTCTATTTATTAAGTAAAGTCGATTGGTAACTAGAAAATTCATCTTGGATAAACTAGGGCTTAATTTCTCTCAAATTCTCTCATCTCCATCATCTTCAACACGAAGGTATGATCCTCCTATGTGTCTAATGTATTTCTAAATAATATCAATCTCTAATCATGAATTCTTAACAAGATTTAACATCAAATCTTTCTCCCATACCAAGCAAAAACAAGAATTAATTCTAAAGTTCAAGAAGAGACTTTTAGGGTTCCTCTTCAGAGTTAGAGTTTCAATTAGAGTGATTTAAGAATCATTAAGGACTTTTTGTAGAACCCTGGATGAATAAGAATCATTAAGGACTTTTTCTAAGAGTCCCACCTACAAATTGTAGTTCATTTGATGAATAGTAGATGACAACGGTAGAAACCTAAGTCTTAGTATAGCTGCAACTTTAGATCTACGATTGCACAATACGAACTATAGAATTTTCTACGATTCGTAGTCTATACTCGTAGACTCCAGGTACGTTTTTCAATTTGTCTTAGTGCTTAGTCGACCTAAATTGCCTTTTACAGTTCGTAGAAAGTCTTACGGTCCATGGAGAGGCTCTCGTGAAGGCTAGTGATTTTAAAAATAACGACCCGACCCGCGATCAATTGTTAGATTTAAAAGATCCCACGTTCAAATTCTCTTTCCCAATTCCAAATCTCCCATGAAAATCCCCCATTTCCCTCAACCGTTCTAATGATTCAAACATTCACGTTCATCCCGGATAATCCACCATAACCCCTCACTTAGCATCACAACCATAAACCCACCTTTATTTAGTAATCCTCCATTATTTTTCATCCTAGTTCCTCCATATTTTTTCAAAATTACCAATTCAAGCAAGAATCAATGCTCAAGTGACCGCGAGTCGTCATTGATTGTTCAAACACTCGCACAAACATCACATTCAAACATTACGGTATGGGTCCCTTCCCGAACTCAATATTTTTTTAATTGGTTTGAAAATCTTGACTTAGGGTTTTTAATTTTAATTATTTTGAATGGTCCGTATATAAAACCCTAGGAATGATGGTAACTTGTGAGTGTTAAAGTTGGAATACTTCTATAAAGTTGTGTTTGGCTGTTAATACTTTAACATAAGCAGTTGTGACTAGGCATTTGTTGCCCATAGAGGTTTCCTATGGACCATAGATCATTCTACAATCTGTAGTTGCCCTTCGTATAAAAACCTTGACGCCAAAGTAATCTAACTTTCAACCTAAGAAAAGTACGAGTACAACCTACGTGTCATAGAACCTTGTACGAACCATAGATAGGACTTGTACAAATAATGCTTGAAATGTATGTTTTATGTTTAGGACTACGAGCATGTCTAAGATCCGTAGAAACTTCTACAACTCGTATATCATCCTCGTAGTCCCAACATGCTATTTCCAATAGCCTAAGTTAGGAACTATGGTTTGCCCTACGATCTGTAGAAATTTTGACGGACCATACTAGCAATCCATAGTTCCAACTTCTAAAACATGATCTGAGGCCTAACTTCTTATGATCGGTTCTTACCTCCTGTAGAACCTTCTACGTTATGTAGGAACCCTTTCTGTACCACCAAACACAATGCATTGCATGGAAAAACACTGTTATTTTTCAAAAAAAATCAGTTTCATTGTTTTTATTTCCCCTTTCTAAGTTACTAATAGTTACCCCTGAAGTACTAGACTGCCAAAGAAAAATCATAGGCGTGGAGGAAAGGTTGGGTCTAAGCCTAAGTCTCAGCTCACTGACCAACAATTAGACAAAGAACTGTGTGCTCTGGAATACAACGTCAATGTGGGAGATGACTAACAAAGGAATCCTGAACAACCCAAAACAAAGCTAAAAAACTTGAGATGGTATCAGAGTTGGTGAATATTTCTAGACGCTTGGCATCTGCTTCTCCCTATTCTGATTAGGGGGAACAATCCTAGGGGATGATAGTGGAGACTCAAATCCTGAGTTGGACTCCGGTTTAGAATCTGGATCAGATTTTGACCTAGCTCTTCTCAGTCCTGCAATGGGGCAGATTTGCTTTAGCGTACTTCACAATCAGTATGAGTAGTGGGGAAGCCTCATCGGTGGTTTGTACCGAGTATGTGTGCCTTCTTTTGGAGATCATCAAGACCCATGGAAAGGATGAATCTCAAACGGCCAATCACTAAGGAGCCACGAGTATTGACTGGTAGTTTGCACACAGTACCAAAGATACATGCATTTCTCTGATGACATATATGTGGCTGGATGGTATACTAGCTGAAACTATAGTAACAACATAATTTGGGAGTTCTATGCATCTTATGTGGTGATCATACTAAAGTATTTTCCAAAGAAGGCTAAGGGGTTGGAGCAGCCTCCCCTACTGATCACCATGATCTGAGAGATCCCCCATTGAATTATCCAAATGTTCTATCCTACTGAGCACCCTATTTTATAAGATCCCTATTAACTTATCTAACTGTTCTATCCGACGTTCCTTTCATGGACCAGCCTAAAAGCAGACTGCCTTAAACGCTGAGTTTGTTTAGCGAATAAAGATGGTGTGCGATAGAAATGCAATTGAGGACGTAACATAGCAGCAAGACATTCTTAGATGGGTAGTTGCCTACATAGCAGAGCAGGGAGTTGATGGACATTATATTCACAGTGCAACTCCAATCAGAAAGGCCTCTCTAAATTCCATGACCAAGTTTTTGTGAGCTATAGTACGACCTTGACTATCCCACCTTATGGAACATAACCACTTGACTCTGGATTGAGCGGTAATGGTGGTGTGTTTCATGGTGGGGTATGAGATCAATTTCTCTCATATGTTGATTGCTTGGATTCTCGAGTGGGAATTTAGGGAGATTAATACTCTTCCCTTCCCTAGACTAATTTTTCATTTAGGTCGGGAGTCCATGATGCCAATGATAGTCAGAGTCAACCCACTGACAGAGGGTACTAGTACTATGATTATGGGATTGATAAGGAATAAGTCTAACACGACTACATCACAATGAGGTTGTCATTTTAGCATGCCAGATATAAGTGAGGTGCCTGCCTCATAGCAGCCCTAGAGACAGTCCACAATAGTGTATTTCCACTACTGAGTTGACAAAGGATACTCCTACCTCCATATTTGTACCATCAACTAACACACCTCATGTCGATCCTTCTACATCGGGTCTTTCGCAGTTTTAGCTGATAGAGTTCATAGGTTGGAGCAACGATACACTCATACTGAGGTGAGATGGCTCAGTTGCTTCAGTATCTCAAAGCTTAGGTTTGTATACTTATGAAGAAGTCTGAGACGCAGATACAGGCAATTGTGGTTGATTAGAGTTGTGCCACACAACAGAGGATGGATGCATTCAAGCTAATGATGCTAAAATGACCCTATCCTACCCCTAGTATAGATGTACGGAGTTTCTAGAGGGAGTTAGATAACCTCTAGGATGAAGTAACCGCACTAGCTATTGCTTCACCTCCACCACCCAGTACCTCTCTCCTAGACCCCAGAAATGAGGTTCTGTTGGCTGTATTTGATGATGAGGACCCTTCCCGCGTAGATGTAAAGTGCATATAATTAGACGTCGGCATTATAGATAGAGATACAAAGAGAGAGAGGAAGAAATAGAAACATGCACTCGAGGCAGCCCATCTTGACTCGACTCAGTCTGAGGAGGTGAGATTGGAGAGAAGATGGTAGCATATGGTTAGAGCTTTGAGCTTAGAGAGCGCTACTAATGTTTCACTCCAAATCGATCTAGAGTCACCGGGGTCCATGCAGATAGGCCCACAGGCCTCTAGTAAGTTATGGACGCTTAGTCGCCATAGCTTTTTATTCACCCTTTACTTTACATTTTTAGTGCATTGAGGACATTGCATAGTATTTTATGTGGGGTGGGATGAACTACTGAAGAGTGTCGGGGTAAAGTCTGAATAGCCTGGACACTCAGATCTTTCCTTGGGGTTTTCTTGAGTGTGTTCTTTTTCCCCAAGCACCCTTTTTAATTTTTGTTGAACCGACATGTTTAGGATGTAAATTGTGAAAGTAGACTTGAAGTAAAAGCATGATGACAATGAGATTAAAATGATATCCCTCCATTTTTTTCTGTTTTATGCCATATGTGTGTTACTAATAAGTTGACTATTCTAGGATCTTTGTATGACATGATAGGAACAAATAGATTAGCTTGACTTAAGCTGAAGCATGAACTAGATACATTGATAATTGATAATGAATTTATGTGCCATGTGTATTTGAGGTTATTTTTCATTCAATCAGTATGTGTCAATCTAGAACTTACCCCGTTAGCCTTGCTAGTATAATGGAACTGTTATTTAGTAAAGGACCATAGATTGTTACTGAAAAGTACTCCACTGTGCCTAAAAACAACAACCAAATGAAAATATCCCCATTCGATCCAAATTTTTGAACCTTGAATAGAACTTTCTGAATTACCCAATTCACCTTTCCCATTTGTAAAATGTTAACCTTTTCTTTGGCCCTAGTACCTCCTTGTACATCGTGCAACTCAACTCAGTCTAAAAGCCTAAGTTGAGGGTGGCTACCAAAGAGGAAAATAAGAAAATAACGAGGAATAAAAAGATATATATAATAAGAAAATAGGAAAATAAGGAGGTGTGGCCGTGAAAAATAAAATAAAAGAGAAGTAAATGAAAAGCATAAGACAATGTTGAAAAAAAAAACTTGAAAACCACATCGGAGTGTTGAGGAAAAGGAAGACAAAGAAAATAGGGGTGGAAAGAGTATTGGTTGTAAAAGAGTAAATAAGACAATGTAATGTCAAGGAGGGCAAAAAAAAAAGTCACTTTAATTCTATATATACCACACCCGACCCTGAACCTGCACTACAAGCTAGGAAAGCTCTATAGTGATCCTAATTTAACGGTTCGAGAGTCTAAGTATTGAATATAACGGAAAGCTTATAGTATTATGCATGTACGCTATTGAATTTATTTTGTGAGAGTAAGCGTCTACCAAGTCCATGTACTTGATAAACATATTGATATATGTGTGAAAATGGGACTTCTTTGTGGTAAGTGAGATTGTCCAATAGTAACTATCTTGGTGATTGTTATATGTGTATATGACTATGTCCATTGATATATCTATTTCATGAATTGATCTGCATGTGTTAGCTTGTTTTGAAGGAAATGATTGCATCGTTGATTTAATGAAAAGAGTGGAGGATGTGTTGCTTGAAAAAATTCATGTGATTGTTTGAATTCTAGTTCTTTTTTTTGCATCGTGTTAATTTATGCTAGTAGTGTCGCTTGAGTACAAGGAATGATTTAAGTTGAGGAACTTGATGTACAACATATATATGGTACTTATAATGCTTTAAATATGGGATTTAGCATGTCGTTTAAGCACTTGTTAGTAGATTTGATGGTACTTTATCTTTGTTTTGCAGGAAAATAGATTTTTGCAAGTCGGGTTGAAGACTATAATGAAACAACAGCTTCTTTAGGTTTAACGAGTTCACCTAAAAACCATAGCAATGAATTGTATATGAAAACTAAAGATTTTTTAGCTAAGTAAGGGACCACAAGACTGGACTATGAGTCGTCAATGGACTACGATTAGCCAGGAAAGGGCAATGTTCTACGAGCCGTAGAACATGCTTGTAGAAAGATTCCATATGAACATTTAGAAATCTACCTTTCATGAGAGGTGTTTACAAACTATAGAAATTCTTTTGAGCAGAAGACACGAACTGTAAAAGTGACTATCGAGACCTACTTTTCCTATGTTGACTTAGTTTATTTTAATTAGGATTAGAAGTCTGTAAATAGTCTTTTTTTATTAACTTTTGAGGTTAGACACTCTATAGTTTTGAGTTTTGTTTTGATAATTAATTTGGGAAACATTTTACCATTTTAATTCTTAAATCGTTTGTTTACATTACATCTTTTGTTTATCAATTCAAAATTCTGAAATATAAGTACTCTAATTGTAATTTTATGATTTAGAGTAACAAAATTAATTTTAATTGTGATCACAAAGCATGAGTAGCTAAATCCACAACTACAGTTGTAAGAACCATGAGAAATTAATAAAGTAGACCTGATAATCAGGAATTCTTGAACAATGTTTATGAATGTATTATTGTTCTCTTCGATTTGATTTCTTTTTAATAGATTCATATGTTAGAACTAGTGTTATTCTTACTTGCCTGACCAAGGGGGTAATAAATGGGAAAAGAGATTACACAACGGAGATTTAAGAATACCAACCCTCATCTAATATCTTGTACATGCCAGGGATAGCTAATCTTGGGTCATGGGTAAGAGTTAGTAAAGAATACATTCGTAGACCAACCAACTTCTGTGGTGAAATTTATTTACTTGGCTGACAAGCCACTTAGGAGATACCTAACTTACCAATTTTACATGCTAGACACTAGATAAGGTTACTACTACAAGAGAAAGCGGAACAGAAGAAAACTGGACAAAATCGATCCTCACAAGTATAAGATTTAAAATGAAAGCACTAGAGACACAAGATGAAATCTAAAACCTTGACATCTTGATCCACTCATCCAACTTGAGGTGCACTAATAAAGAACGTGACGTCTAACATAAAACGCTATCACAGAATCCCAACAAATAAGAATAAACTAAGAGAAGCAGAGAAATTTGTCTCTTGATTTTGGAAAATGTTTCAATACAGTTCTTTAGTACAAGCCCGTTGGCATGTGAACTCTCGGAACTGCGTGTAGTCTATAAGGAGGATCATGTGGCAGCATTAAAGCTTGAGAAGAGAAGGTAAGTGAACTCGTCTATACGTCCAATATTGTTTTCTTGAAATGTCTGAATTCTGTTTTAGAGTTGTTACATCCTCTTCATATGATCTTGGACAATCCACACTTCAAAAGTTATCTTTCGCATTTGAATTAGGTCCCAAGTCCATTTTCGAAGAATATGTCAAGCTTGAGCTTAGTTTAATCTGTTATGCTAAGTTCTTCATTTGTTTTCACTGATAATGTTTTCCAAACTCCGATCGGATACCCCAAAGACTGCCTTGTTTTTGGAGAACAAGAAGAAAAATACAAAATTGCAGCAAAACACACTACACTAACAAAACAATAATAATGACTTTGCCAATAAAGTTTCATGTCCTGTTACATTGCCTAAATCATTTAAACCCACACTTAAGTCTCTATTGAAGTGATTCGACATTCATGTTCACGTTATCCTTTTTTCCCTTTCATGCAGGCACAAGACTCAACAACGCTCTCAATCACAAAAGGAATGCAAAAAGAAAGTAATAGACGAAGAGGGTACTAAACCAGACGACGTTAGCTCTAATGAGGTACTTTTCTCAATTTTGCTCCTATCAAACACTAAGATCAAGTACTTCAAAGCCAAGAATTGTATGTTGCAGGAGCCAATAAAGAGTAGACTTTAAACAGTCTTTAAACTACTAGAGCCAGGAAGTAGCAGTACTACTATTACTACTACAACTACTACAAGCACATCTTCAAGTACTTCCAAGCCAACTGAAAAATGTCAGAGTCCTGAGAGTTCTCCGAGAAGTACCTAATCATATCATAATTCCACTATGAACATCAAGAATATAACTCCATTGCCAAATGCTAGAAGAAACCGAACTAATAAGTACAGCAACAACAAGGACGCGATGAACAGATTGAGTCGAGTCCAAAGGTCTCAATCAAGCAAAGATTTTTTGAGATCTTGATCATCAAAAATCAACTGATGAAGCTAAAATACGAGCTACACTCCCAAAAATTGTATAAAAAACACAAGCATATCACTACCCTAAAGCTAAAATTTGGACTTTCAAAGATAGAAGTTGTTACCTAATAAACCCTATTCCAACAAAATCCTATTTTTAGCGAGACCTATGATGTAAATCATGTCCTTCAGCAAGAATCTCTTCAGTTGTTGAGCTCTTCAGTTCGGTCTGAAATCGTGTTCCTAGCTTCAGTTCTGTCTGAAATCGTGTTCTTAGCCAACAACCCTAAAGTTATCAATTCCTTCTTATTCTCCTCTTCTAAACACAAAACAAAAAATCAAATAATAACAAGAAGACTATTTTTAGTACTTATGGAACAGTGAATCGAACTCACGCTTGACGAAATTGTTATCGGAGAAGACAATCGAACTCACGCTTGACAAAATTGTTATCGGAGAAGACAATTGAACTCACGCTTGACGAAATTGTTATAAGAGAAGACAATTGAACTCACGCTTGATGAAATTGTTATCGGAGAAGAGAATCGAATTCACGCTTGACGAAATCAGTTCTTCGACTTCAGTTCTTCATCTATTCAGTTCTTTAGATCAGTTCTTCAACTCTTCAGCTCAGACGTTATTCCGAGAAAGAGAGAACTCACGCTCTCAAGTTCTTTTCATTTGGAGACTCAATCCTCAATTTTATTTTATTTTCATTCAATTTATTGGTAACCCCTTTTATTTCATCAATATCTTCTTTTTAATTTCATTTTCATGGTTTTGCTATTTTTTATACGAAGGGGTTCCTTCTTTTTGCATTAAACTCCAAAGTTAGGTCTCATTTTTCTTTCTTCTCTTTAACTTGGATTTCTTTCCTCCTTCATTTCCACACCCCCCAACTTAGCTTTTCGGCCTAAGTTGGCTATTCAAACAAATCAATGCTTAGAAAAGGGTTTATCGGTGAGAAGTTAGGGTGATATTTTTGTTCAAGAGGTTTCAATGAGGTTGACAACAAATGGTATAGGAAAAAATGGTGTCAAGATGGTTGCACACTCTCAAAAGTTAGTCACAAAAGGTATTAAGATTTGGGTTTCCTCTCAAAATTTATGCTCAAGATCATCTCCTGCATTCACCAAGGCAAAAATATTAGACTAATAAGACAAATTCTACGAATCAACAAGAATGTTTTCAAGTAGGATCTCACAACACAGGGCACTTCAAAAAGAATTATATTACACAACTCTATAAATTAAGAAGCTTGCATGTGATGTCATTTCAAATCTCACATCAATACATAGCTATTCAACATAGGAATCTAAAAGATCATTCAAAAGTAGAGCAATGCTGATTTCTTTGTACAACACCAACACGAAATACATCTCTCATCAAGATAATTATCCAAGACATTAATATTAGACAAAATTGATCCTTGAATATCAACAATTTAAAACACAAGAAACATACGTCAAAATTTATGGGGCGATTGACAGAGACACAAAAATTAAACTAACAACCAACAAATATAATGAAACCAAAATGCTAAAATATAAAAATGTAATTGAAATGAACAAAATACAATCCAAAAAGGGAATTATAGGCCCAAGTGCCCTAACCCCAACAAAAAGTAGCTAACAGTGTCATCAATGCTATAAAAAGATAAGTACTAGAGTGAGTTGCGTAGAAGGTCCCCCTGACAGCTATGCCTATGAAGAACTCTGATTATGTGGCTCTGAAGAAGTGGTGTCACCTCGGGCATCAGTACCTGGCATATCTAAAGTAGGAGGCAGAAGTGTAGCATTAATCGGGACAGTAGTGCCCAGCACATCAGGAGGGGGAAAATATGACTTTGCAGGACACACTCTACTATGCCAATCGTGGAAGTCTCCAAACGGGATATCTCTCCAATTTAGCATGCACTATCGACTTCTCAATAATATGCAGCTCAGCGAAGGCCTCCATACTAACTTTCTCATCATCCCTCATAAACTCATCCTCATCCTTCTAAACTGTTGAATCAGAATCAACCACAACATCTATTTGGTGAGACTCATTATCTACCGGTTGCTCAGTTATCCCTTAAGGTCCATCTCCTCTCAAATCAATCGGAGATACAATTGTGGGCATCTTTGACAAAGGAACCTTACCCCATAACATCAAAATATATGTGGACCTCAAGTGATCCACATCAACCCTTAAAGTAGCCATATTGATCCTCAACTCAATCAGCCCAAAAGAACTAACCTCACAACGCTCACACTCTTCAATTCTAGTTGTGAGGTTATCTAGCTTTTCCATATAGGAATCTAGTGTAGCCAGATGGCTCACAACCTCATCTTGTACTGGGAACATGGAAGTCTCCATAGTCCCAATTATTATCCTAGGTACCTCTCTCTTAGGTTGAGATGACCTAACATCAGCAAAATAAGCAAGGTTTCCTATCCGATAAATCAAGGCATGTGTCAATAGAGGTTGAGATATAAGGGAGGTGTATTCAATGTCAAGGGTGTAGAAGATTGAGAAGGCACGATAGAAAGGTGAGAGATACCTAAGGGCTCCACAGAAGGTGCGGGATAATTAGTGTCTGAGGCTAAGGTAGTGGGATCCACTACTGATGCGGTGTCAAGTTGTGGTAGTTTTTTTCTAGATGTGTCATCTCTCAGGAAATCTACCTCAATCCTCTGAATTTCATTGGATGAGGTGGGGGTCACACTGACATCAGATCTTTCCTAAAATGGGACTCTGGCTGCCTCACAGGGATGCATGATCAGAAATTGGAAAGGTAATGATGTCTGCTATTTCCTTGCTTGCATTAGAAACTGTCCCTTAATGATTTGACCCACATAGATCTCCTTCCTGTCATTGATAGTACCCACAATGATGGCTTTTGGGTGTCGGAGGATCAACTCATTTTTTACAGCATTAGGTTGATGTTGATAAACCCAAACCAAAATCAAGCCACTATGTTATTGTATCTCTTTTTATCTCCACCATGTTTGCCAACCACAGTGAGTAATATATGAAATAAAGGGTGCCAACCACCCTTTCAAATCATCCAAAGTGTTCTTCATTCAAAACTTATACATCTCAGCCTTGTTGCAATCCATACCCGGGGAATCATTAATCGTTGCCCAGCCACATTGAACCATATTCCCTAGACTTTAACTTCCCTGAGGGGTCTCCAAACTACACAATTCCTCTTATTAGGCGATGCATTGGCTTAGGAAGGATAAAATTCTCTAACCCACGTTGGGACATATAGGGTTCAAGCTCCTCTGAATTGCTCAAACCAATGGAATTTTATTGTGTCCCATATAACAATCTAGTCACTCATAACCCAATCTATCAACAACCTGCACTCTTCTAAGATAGTGAACTCTCCCACTGCTTTTAGCCTGCAAAGGGTCCTTGGAGATATGACCGGGATCACTCTCCAAGTAACATTTGTAGAAGGGTCTATGGCAACATGAAGCACATTACACTCCTCTTCCTTAAGAGAAGCTTTTATTTTTCAATCACACGCGTAGAGGTGCGCAGAGTGATTTGTTGCTGCCCTGAGGGCTCATTGATCACCACTCCCTTTTCCCTTTAGAGATAAGGGAGGAGTGGAGTCAAATTCGGAACCAAATGAAACAACCCTCGAAAAGACTAGGACATTGGTTTAGGCCATTTTCTATAAAGCACCACATTTCAAAACAAACATCGAGTGAAGGTTAGTTTAAAGTAATTGTATAAAGAAGCTTAGTTGAAACAAGTTTGTTGAGTCTCACCAAATGGGTAGGCAATTCACCAAATAGGTTAGGCAATCTCATACGAACTCGCTGAAGTAGACATGACCAAAATTAATTTTACTCATGCATGAGGGCGATGCCCACTTTAACTCCGTAATTTGCTTAGATGGTTTGGGTAGATAAGACAAGCTCACCGAAAGAGAGAATACAAAATATTTCAAGGTCAGTCATAAAGGGTGATGCCAACTCCAAGTCGATGATTCACTAAAATGGTTCGGCGATCAAAGACTGGCATATCAAAAGTGACAATACCAAGGTCACAAGTTCAAAATTAGAAGGTGATGTGGGACTTACTCGGTGATTCACCTAATCACCTTGACATGCTAAGACAAGCTCGCCGAAAAGGTGATTTCAGCCTAGTGCCAATATTTCAAAATTAAGCACCAGAATGCAACACTTCCCACCACCCAAACAATTTAACAAGTTACCCACATGCCAATTTTACCCCCCGGGTACATAGATTTCCTCCATACTCAACAAAGTGTTGTATAATCAATGATTTTTCCTTAAGAAAGGCGTCACCCTATCTATAATTGGTAAAATGCAAGACTAATTGTCATGACAAAAATTACACCCTACACGTGACATGGATTATAAGATCCTGAGAGGCCCTACACAAGCCACTTGACTTACATATAAGCCAACATAATACATTTACAAGAATTAAGGTAGGAAGTCACATATTATAAAAGAGTTTGACATAAAGTGAAAATCTGCTCATAGTCTTTACAATGCAATCTAATACGTCAAAAGAAGTGGTCGGAACGTAACCCATACACCACGTACAACATTTGAAAACTAAAGACATATTACCGCTTTGAGATTGAATCTTTAGAACCATGTGCTTAAGAGGGCAAGGACCTTTATAGCTATAATTCTTCCCCCGGTTCTACCTCTTTCTGCAATAGTGATCTATCCCATCAATCCCACCCGCGACCTATCCATTCTAACATGTCTTTGCCTAGCAAGATACATCTAGTTCTCCTTATGCTTCCCTATCTCAGTAGGAAATTGGAACAGTTTCTGATTTCAAAGAAAAAGCTGAGGCGAGAGCTATATCTTCTGGAACCAAAGCAATAACTGTTATAAAGTAAGGTGATGCACAGGAATGATCCCTAAAGCAAAGACTCAGAATGCTCCACGACTAAGTATACCCATTCAGACTCGCTTTTGTTCAATTATAAAAAAATAAGCACTTTGATGAAGATTTATAGCATCATTCAAGTAAATACAGATTAAGTTTGTAGAAACATGAGCTTCTGATATAGCTACACCTAATTCCAGACTGGTTAATGCAAGAACTATAAATAAAGGACCAAGATCCCCTATGAAATAGAAAAGATCATTCATACATAGCATAGTCCAAGCGAACCCACTTAAAATCTTTACTGAACTATGACCGGCCATCATATTAGCAAATAAACGTATTCCTGAGCTTAATGCTCGAAAACAATAAGGGATTAGCTCAAGGAGTACTAAAAAAGGTGCTAATGGCAGCGGGACTCCCGCGGGTAATAAGAAGCTTAAAAAATGAAGCCCATTTTTTTGAAATCCCACTATAGTAATGCCAATAAAAATAGAAAATGAGAGACCCAAAGTAATGAGAAAATGACTTGTAACTGTGAAGCTATAAGGTATCATACCCTGGGGATTACAAAATAACGAAAAAGTAAAAGTGACCGAGATGCGAGGGGAAAACTTTTGTTTAACATTTCCGGAAAGACCACCTATTTGTTCGTTTACCGGGTTCAGCACGAAATCATAAATAAGCTCTACCAAGGATTGCCAAGCATTTGGTACTGAGTTTCCTCCTCCCTTTTTAGTAACAAAATAAACCAAAAGTAGGACCAAACTGAGAGTTAGTAGCATAAACAAAGATGGATTTGTGAATGAGAAATATAAGTTTCCTATTTTCATAGGAATCAATGGAATTATTTCAAATTGTTCAAGTGGGCTGGAGACGAGATCTTTCACTAGATCCACTGCATCTTTATAGGCTTCACCCGCTACTCCGTTTTGATTCAAATCTTTCAATAGGGAGTCAAGAAAGTCAATATCGTTGCTTTCGCCATGTAGAACTTCGGCCGCTTCCAGAACTTCTTGGGCACTCTTGTTAGGCATCAACTCTCCTAATTTCGCCCATATATCAGATTGAAGTTCCACTATACGTTCACTGGAAGGGTTAAGACCTGGAAAGTCCTCAAAAATACCATTAGAAGAATCGTTAATAGTTGTTGTGGATTGAAGAGAAAAATCGTTAATAGTTGTTGTGGATTGAAGAGAAGAATCGTTAATAGTTGTTGTGGATTGAAGAGAAGTTGTCGCAGATGTAGCACTGGAATTGAGACTTTCTTCATCAAAGGAAAAGATACGCGGAATTCTTGGAAACATATTGATTTAGTTGAGACAAAACGATTCCCTCAATACAGCTTCACTCCGTCAAGCCTGTACGAGTAGTGAAGAAGTATAGATTTAGTTGGTTGTTGACCAACGGAAAGCATGGGATCAAAAAAGGCAGAATTTCTTTTCTAAAAAAAATCTCTTTCTTTTTTTTCCCCAACGACAAAGGAACTTACGGGCGGGGCATTTTCGGGGGCTAGCCCGCTTCCCATTACTCAATAGGGCAATTCCTCGCACATAATTAAGGGAGCCATTGAAAGGTGACTAAAACACCAGAAACGGGGACTACCCGAGCTAATGATAGAGGCAAGAACACTTTCCGGCCAAGTCCCATTAATTGATCATAACGATATCGTGGAAATGCTGCACGGACCCATATATATAGGAACAGAAAAAGAATCACCTTGATACTAAACCAGATCGAGCCCGGGATCTTCTTGGAAATGGGAAGATCTAGGATAGGCGGCCAACCTCCTGGAGAGAGCGATGTGCATAGACCAGGTGAGTAGGGATGCAGCTCCGTGGACCGCTCGTCGGGCCTGATAGGTGGTGGTATCACACCCTTCTCAAAGGAACCGTACGTGACACTCTCGCGTCATACGGCTCCGTCCCGGAAGCAGGACCTTCCCTTTCCTTTGACCAACGGGCCCCCAAACCTTTCTGATTTCGTGCCGAACCGGGTCTCCATCTTCGAACTTCCCGTTCGATGAGACCCCAGGTCTCGCTGTTTCCGTTTTCTAGGTCACGCCTTAACCTCGTTAGAAAGCGGAGTTGGCTAGCTGCCGGCATATCTTTTACGTCACCGGCCACATAGTCCGCAGCGTCTTTCACTGCATCGCATTTGCCGGGGCTGAATCCCCTTTCTTGAGCGATCGCCTTCGCTCGTTGGCAGAACGCCTTGATGCGTGCGTCTAGTTTGTTGGGGTGACACTCCGCCTCTTTATACTCTTAGGAGGCGAGAAACTCCCGTTCCCTTCTCCTTCCTTACTCTTCCGAGGATGGTTCAGGGGGAGCCGGTTCCGCCTCCGGCTGAGGAGGGAAATTTCAATCGATAGGCGGTAGCTTCGACGAGCTGGGACGTGGAAGTGAAAACCCTAAACTTGAAACCCTACCCTTCTTTGCTACTCACTATCTAAGGGGCAAATCCGAAGTCGGTTCTCAAGGCCCGGAAGCTCGGGGATTGAATACCCCTATGTTCCAAGTGACTAGCTTGGCTGGTGATGCGTTCACCCACTTGCACGCTTCCTTGCAAGCACGAAATCCATAGTTCGCCCGCTACCACACGGGCCGGTGTACTCTTACTTTGGGTTCCCTATCGATGCGTGTATGCCTTCATCGAAGAAAGAGGGGGAATCACAAGAAATTTGCATACAACTAGGCCTAATTCCATCGATGAATCATTCGAGAATGAATTTTGCGAGACTAATCTAATCTTATTCAACCTTAGATGGGAATTAGGGCGAAGCCTGGGGCAGTCTCTGCCTTCTTAACACGCGGCACACCAACTTGAAGTCTGATTTGAAAATCTCTCTCTACCTTCACAAAACTTCTCGCGCCCTTCTCGTAGTTTTGACTTGCTCTTAGGCTACCGTTGACCGGCTTCGCGAGACCATTTCGGTCTACACACACATGGCTAAGCGCTATTGGGCGAAGCTTTCTCAATCCAAGCTAACTAATAGAAGAAAGGAAGATCTTATAAGGGACTCACCCCATCTTTACATAAGCAATTTCTTGAACGGAAAAAAATAGATGCTTTCATGGACTACTTTGACTTTAGGTATTTGCTTCATCATTAGCTAAAGAAGAGAGACAAGGGGGAAGCTCAGTCTAATTGTCCGAAGTGATTCTTTCTTGATTGGATGCCAGCTTTCTCTTAATTCGTGCACTTACATACAAATCTATAGGTAGTTCATCTCCTTCTAAGAAAAATATCCAAAGTTTTCATTTTTGATCGAATTCCGTCTAGTAAGCCTCGAGATCTTACAGATGCTGTTGAGAATCGTCATTAACCAATCATGTATCGGACGCACCATCCCTTGAAGTAAGTAAAGGGCGCAAAGATGCGGATTTGACCCGCACCCCCTTTCTTTTTCTTTGTTTAGTGGAGATCTACTCCGATGCCTACTGGAGATAGGCTCCTATCTATGCTAACTATCTTTGTTTGGTTTTATTTATTATGTTTGCATGTATGGCAAAAACCCTAGTTGAAAATGTTGACTACTTATGCTAATATAATAATAAAGCCTTTGATCTTTGTATTCGTTCGCTCAATCTTGTTCAGTTCCATCCAAGCTCGGTTTTTTCTTCTTCTTCCTCTTTTTCTTCCTCTTTTTCTGAAAAAAGTATATATATAGTAATGATGATCTATAGGATATAAATATCCCTCTAACATGTGATAGATGTTACAGCTTGTATATCCTATTAAACTATTGATGATCTCAAGTTTATATACACTATTGTAAAAGTATATATACACTATTGATGATCTATAGGATATAAAAGAAAAGTATATATATAGTAATAATGATCTATAGGATATAATTAACTCGTAACTATCCCTGAGCCATTTCCCGCCCTATAGCTTATTCTATTATCTTTCCATAAAGTGTTGAGGGACTTAACACAGTCTATCCTAGTCCTATTACGCTAAACACTATGTATATATTGCAATGATCACTCTATTAATAGCATTATTCAATAATGTGTGTGTTGTTTTTATGCCTATAATGAAGCGTATCTCTGATATTTGGCTTTTAGGTTTATACAAGCTTGTCAAATTTACCATTGTACATTTATATGTTATAAACTACTTTACAGGTATATTCTCCTATTTATATATACATTTATATAATATATATCGATGTATATCCTTACCCCTCTTAAAAAGTGTTCTAATTGAATTATCCATAGTAGGCATTATAGCCCCTTTTATACTCTACTTTATCAAGTATGGTGATACTAATTACTTGAATTTTCTAATCACAGAACTTTCTAACTACCTGGGCGTGAATCTTCTAGATTGGTTTAGACGACCAGAGGTTATAGAAGATGTCAATAAATCCTGTTTTCCTGAGTTAATGCCAGATGAGGTTATAGAAGATAATAAAGCCGATCTATCATCAGATGGGGGAGGTAGGTTTGATAGGAGGGATCTCCTCCGGATTGTTTGTGGGATATACCTCTTGGGATATTTCTTTTATTGTACGGAATACTTCTTTTAAACACTCTTAGAAAAATTACTTATATAAGGAGCACCCCACGCTTATTATTAATTACCCCTCCCGGGTAGGGATCAGGTATGCATTGGTAAAGACTCTTTACTTGGAGGGTCGAACTCTATGCTAAGAATAAGCAAGGGGAAGGAGTTGTCCATGGGATGGACAACGAAGTGTATCGATCCTCCCCGGCCTCTTCTCTTGAGCCTATCTTTCCTAAAAGTCTTGATTGGTATCGTCTTATTAAAGTGTTGAGGGTTACAACACAGTCTATCCTAGTCCAATTACGCTAAAAATAATATATCTATTGCTATGTTTAGTCTTATAAAAGTATTATTTAGTATACTTTATTTCTGGATTCTCCCGGTTTTGAATTCTATCTTTCTGATTTGGGTTTGCGGTTTCTATAATATTCTAGAAATCGTCTATTACTATTTCATTATTATAAACCACTATACTGGTATATTTACCTATCTTTATCTTTTCTATTTATTCATCAGTAGATATATTAACTTCTTCGTCTTAAAACTCTTTATAATACATTTTAGGAAGTTCTGTTTATTTATGCTCCCTATGCTATATATTCTCAAGAATGGTAATATAGATATCTTAGATAGTCTATACATAGAACTATCTAACCGCGGCGTTGAATTGATAGATTATCTTAGAAATGCTGAGGTTATAGAAGGTCAAAATCAATCCGATTTGATCGAGGATGTTCAAGATATCAGGGGTCTAGTTATAGATGGTAGCTCTGATCTTTCAGGTGATGATTCTGCTAAGAGGAGGGGGTGGAAACCCGACCTAGCGGAGCGTTTGATCTTTATTAGTTGGGGTATTATCTTAATAGGCTATTTTTCTAGTAAGTAATGATTATTCACCATTTAGTCAAAGTATATAGAACCTTTTTTCATCGCTAAATATCATATATAGGATACTAAGGCCCCGCTTGCCCTGAATTGCCCCTCCGCCATTAGCTCGATCACCCCCGGCTACCGGGTTGGCGCGGGTGAGCGTTGGTTAAAAGACCGTTTTCAGGGGCCCCGTATCCTACGCTAAATTAGGATAAATAGTAGCTATGTTTCCACAACTTATAGACTGGTATAACCTATTCCGTGTATTAAAAGATATAGAAGATTTGGATGGCGAGGTTCTTTGTAAGCGGTTCGCTAAACTGAGCCTTGAAGATAGTGAAAATGATGGTAGTGGGAGCTCTCAGGCCGTCAGTCCGCCTTCTCTGTCTGGTGCTTTACATTTATTTCATCCGTGGTGGGAAGGGATAATCCAGGGTTTGAAGAATGGTGTGAGCTTTGAGGATGTTCAACCGATCTCTTACAAGGGTGTAGGGCAATCTAGTATGGGATTTGCATATCGCTTTCTTCCTGGACAATCTGAATTTGTACTAAAGGAGCTGGAATATTCTACCGATCATTTAGAGAAGCTCTCTATATACAGCAATGAGCTCGGATTATCATACATTACAAGTCAAATATCACCTGAAGTTTTATTACCATCAACCAGCCGAAGGGCTGGCCTTCGTGGTTTAGTGAACGGTGCTGTTGAAAAGGTTCTCACAGATGTTGTAACATGCGGGCCGGGGTATTTTG